>JBBPLS010000005.1:66438-189559 GCA_038089895.1 Boletellus ananas | reverse complement strand
CCGGGGAGGAGAAGCACGAATGTTTTTTTTTCCCCCCCCCCCCCCCCCCCCCCCCCCCCCCCCCCCCCGCATGCTCTGCCATGACGCCGATAATCGTTTTCCATTTCATGATACGGTATGACGCATGCATCCCTCAAAACACACCTTTCATTCGTCTACTAATACCCTTCGACCCCGACTCCCTGAATTCCTCTGTCAGGCATCCGTGCCAGACAGTCGTGGGGTTAAGTGGAATGACGTTGGCCGCTGATAGGCCGGCGACCAAGGTCCAGGACGGTCGGAATTGACGATGTAAGTGGACCAGGGGCGATTGGGATGATGTGTGCCGCCATCAGCACGCTCAACGATAGATGGGCGCGCCCCCGTTGTCGCCGCGTGAGACTCCGAGGATCGGATACTGTATTTGTTTTCACAGGTTGGACGTTCTGGGCTTTATCGTTGGGTGCGGTCCGCAGCAAAGTCCTCCTTGACGGCGACGCCCCGTGTCCGTCGTGGGACACTCGAACCCAGGAACAGGGACATCAGGGATATCCATGCACCCCAAAGATAAAAGTCTAGGTCGACGGGGACGTCGCAAAAACCTTGGATACCCGGCGTACCCCGTGCGCAGTCACGAATACCTCCGAGGCATCCCTGAGGGGCTCGGATAAAGGCCTAGGTCTGGGGCTGTCTGAAATAGGCAAGTCATCGACTCGTCATCTTCCCCTAACAGGCCAGAGAGACACACATAAAGGCCGAGTCGTCCCGGTTAGCCCCTCTTGAACTCCCATCACCATGGAAGCCACCATAGCTGATCTTCAGTCCGAGGTCGCCAGACTTCGCCATGAGCTGCACTCCTTTTCCCCCGCCGAGAGTGAAGGCGAGGAGCAAATCACTGTCTCCGATTACCTTCTTACTAGGTTGGAACAACTTGGAGTTTCGGTATATCCGTTCCTCGCCAGCATTGTGAAACACTTGACGAACGCAGCCCTAGTCTATCTTTGGTGTCCCTGGCGATTTCAATATGCGTATGTGTAGTCCGTGCAGTCGTGTTTGCAGTAACGCTCACGCATGGTTCAGCATTCCTAGTGCGCTCATGAGTGCTAACATCGCTGTCCAACTGACAACCTTGTCTTCAAGGATTATATAGAGGACCATCCCAAGATCCAGTGGATTGGGAATTGGTATAGACCTCACTTTGCGTCGGCGTGCATTGCCTCATATGACGCTGTAGTAATGAGCTCAATGCTGCGTATGCTGCTGATGGGTATGCAAGAGTCAAACCACACAGCATAGGTGTGGTCGTTACAACGTACGTGCACCCCGATCTTTCTGTAGTCTTTCCGACACTTTACTAAAGGTTTGGGGTCGGAGAACTGAGCGCTATCAATGGCATCGCGGGAGGTGAGAAAATTCACCCATTTTCACCTTGCTCAACCCTCATATTCCGTTCAGCATTCTCCGAGATGGTTCCGGTTCTTCACGTAGTAGGGGTTCCAAGCACCGTTCAACTCAAGACAAGACCTTTGCTCCATCACACACTTGGAGATGGAAGGTACTGACAAGCATGACTGGACAAAACCACGCTCATACCTGTGGGTAGGTTTGATGTTTACACCAAGGCAGCAAGTCAAGTGACCATATCTCATGCGATGCTGATGAACAAGGTGTATGCTGCCGCAGAAATTGACCGCGTTCTCACTGATTGCATCACTCGCGTATGTCTCCAACTCTATCTATTTCGGTCTAATATTTGCCTGCCAATGTCTCTAGGCTCGGCCAGTTTACTTGACCATTCCGACTGATATAGTATCTGAACGGATTTCGACCAAGCGATTGAAGGTCCCGCTCACCCGGGGGCCCCCTCCAAACGATCCTGCAGTGGAAAGTTCCGTCTTGGATGAGATCACCGAAGCTATCAATGAAGCGGAGGGCGAAGTCATTATTCTTGTCGATGCTTGCGTATCCCGGCACGATGTGCAGGATGAAGTGAAAGAGTTCATTGTTGCCACTCGCTTTCCCGTTTACTCGGCCCCCATGGGCAAGACCTCAGTCAGCGAGGAATATGATCGGTATGGTGGTGTATGTTTTTCCACCTCTACTCGATCCTTTGCTTACCTTAAGCCCCGAAGATTTACATAGGGTCTGTCAGTGATCCCGTGATAAAGGAAAGCGTAGAAAAGGCAAAATTGATCCTGTCTATTGGCGCCCTGAAATCCGACTTCAATACCGGCATGTTTACATATCGAATTCCGACCTCCCACACCATCGAGGTTTGCCAGCCTTCCAACGCTTGAAGTCAGCGAGATTCTAAATTAGTTTCAGCTGCACTCTGATCACACCCTCGTACGCCATGCGCACTTCCCAGGGATCGGAATGAAGCTTTTACTTCCAAAGCTCACCTCTCGTCTGAAGCAGGAGCGGTACCAAACTAAAGAAGTTGTCGTTCCTAGACCTAGGCTAGAACTCCCCGTTGAAGATGGCGATGCCATAACGCAGTCTTACTTCTGGCCACGAGTCAGCAAATTCTTTGAACGAAACGATGTGATTGTTGCGGAGACAGGTACGCGGTCACTAGTGCATCTACTCTGCAAGCTAGACCTATTGCATGCCAGGATCCTCGAGTTTCGGCGTCATAGATATTCCGTTGCCTGAACAATCCGTGTTCTTGAGTCAGATATTGTATGGCAGTATCGGCTGGTCTGTCGGTGAGTGCCCAGAACGAACACGGAGGGCTACCTGGCAACGTTTAGTGCAGGGAGTACCCTGGGAGCAGCCCTCGCCGCCCGCGACAAGAAGCTTGGGCGTGTCATCCTTTTCGTCGGCGATGGCAGCATGTAGGCTGGACAAACGTCATATCGGCTGTATCTTAAGTGATCTACAGGCAGCTTGGCGTTCAGGAACTTTCCACGATGGTCCATCATCGCCTCACGCCAATCATCTTTCTGATCAACAATAGCGGTTACAACATCGAGAGGAATCTCCATGGCAAGGACAGGTGTGTGACGTTTTATCATCCTGCACGCTGTACTGAGCCTGCGATAGGAAGTATAATGATATTGTTGACTGGTTAGGATAATGTCCTTCTCGGCCCCGTGTTTCTGATATGATTTGGCTATAGGAAATGGGCATCACTCCTCACTACTCTCGGGGATCTGGACGGCACCTTATCGCGGTCCTACACGGTTCGCAGCAAGCCGGAACTGGAAAATCTACTAGATGATCCCCGGTTCTCCACTGCAGGGAAAATACAACTCGTGGAAGTTGTCATGGACAAGTATGATACGCCTCGCGCACTCAAGCTGGCCTCCGAGCTGTCTACCAAGTACGCAGAGAAATCTGCAAAGCAGTTGTAAAGCTAGTGTGATGGTTCTCTTGGTTTCTATCGGTGCGTATCGTGGCAAGTATTGGAGACTGGACGAGCAAAGATTGCAATGCCTGTACTAGTAGTAACGTTTCGAATACTGTATGACTGTGATCATGTGACAGACGCGTTCCTGCAATTGAAATCGTTGACCACGTGCCGCGACTTTGCACCCCCCTTCGCGTTTCCGTAACTCTGTTGAGGACGCCGTGCGGAGTACTCGTACAGAACTCCTGGCCGTGGACCCACACCATGGCCCCAAAACATGATGAGATACCTCGCCGTCTGGGCAACTACTGGTTGCAAGCCCAATTAGGATCTGGCTACTCTGGTAAGGTAGTAGTTCTGCGGCGGTACTGCTGACCCAGATGGATGCAGGTTCGATTTTCAGCGCGTACCACGTGTTCAATGGAGATATAGTTGCGCTCAAGGTCCAAGACGTCAGTCACGAGTGCCCTACTAATCGATACGAAGAATATTTCTATCCATTGCTACAAGGCGGAGAAGGCATGCCGAGTCTGTTCGCCTCTGGTGTGCAAGGAAAATGGCATTATCTTGTCATCAGTTTGCTTGGGTCAAGTCTAGACACTATATACCGAGATAACGGCAAAAGGACGCTAGATTTACGGAGCGTTTGCTCGATCGCTTATCAAGTGGTACTGTGACGCCGCGAGACATCTATATCAATCTGCTGATGCACGCGAACTTTGTAGATATCACGACTCCAGACAATGCATCACCGAGAAGTCCTCCATCGCGACATTCAACTTGGAAACTGTGCGGTTGGCCGTGCACCCAACGAAACCATGATCTACATGATCGATTTTGGATTCTCCAAGCGCTACGTTGATCCCATTACCCATCGTCACATCCCCGATTCGAAGCAGAAGAGAGATTTTCTCGGGAATTATTGGTTCACATCGGTCGGCGTCCATTGTAAAGGCAAGGGTCAGTGTCCCAGGCTCTTTTGCTGGTCGATACGTCCCCATGAATCACACTGCAGTTCCGTCTCGCCGAGACGACCTTGAAGCTGCTGCATTGATGTTCATCCACCTTCTGACCCCTGGCGGACTCCCTTGGACTCGCAATGGCGTACCCAAAACGAACGAGCAGCACATGCGTATAAAACGTGCCAAATTGTCTGCTCGTCCGGAGGACCTTTGCCGTGGGATGCCCTCAGAGTTCGAAGAATTCCTTAGGTATTGTCGACAACTGAAGTTTGCAGAGCGACCTGATTATGAGCATTGGATGGGCGAATTCCAAGCACTCGCTCAGGAGAACGGGTTCACGGACATTGACAAATTTATTTGGCCACCGCCGCCCCAACAGGTACGGTTTACGACATACAGTTTCATCCTAGGTGAAAAAATATCGTTTTAGGCAAAGCCAGTCTCGCAAAAAGCGCCCGTGCGCCCTGCATGCACCAGGTCGCAAATGGAGAATGTACTGCAGGATCTCGCCAAGCTCCAACTTGATCGCCGTCCAGATCCTGCCCACCAGACGAACACGCCCCCGACGGATCAGGCGGCGGATCCCAGTGATGCGAAAGAGAATAGCGACGTCATCGATCTCACTGGGGATTCCAGTGGAGGGCGCCGAACTCCAGAACAAGCGAAAGACTTGGTACCACGTACACCCGTGCGCATCAAGAAGTCAGAGCGACTGTGGAAGCTGCGGATGGCATTGGCAAAGTCCACAGATGATGCCGCTATATCAAAGATTGTTGCAGAATTCGCCACGGTCCTCAAAGAGACTGGAACGTCGAAAACACTGACCATAGAAGGCTTCTGCTTCTTGGATGCGTTGCACAGACAGCTTGGTGATCCGGCAACGTTGGTACGACCGATGCGAACATCACGGACTCGGAGTACGAATTTAGATCAGCATCCCGATTCCCAGCCTGCCTATGTGAAATTGGATCTAGTTGCGAGGCTGAAACGAGAGGTGGCGAGGGCCCCAGACAATAAGGCACTCGCCCGGATGGTGGCAGACTTTGGTGCTGTGACGAACAGGAGCAGTAGTCGTACGATCACCAAGGACGGGTTCGCTTTCCTTGAGGGTTTGGCTGCGCGATTGCAAGCACTGAACTGACCTTTGTTCCGTCTTGATAGAGCTAGTTGCGTAGCACCTGTGGTTGCGGCGTGATTCTCGAAATTGACCTTTGTCTGGCGTGCGCACGTTGATACCATTCGACCCCGGGTTTGGTCCTCGATCTGCGATAATCAGCCGCACCAAATAGGTCGTACCACGTGCGATCCGGCCAAACCCGGTGCATGTTCTCCCCCAATAAAATGGTGCTACTCGCTTCGACATTTGCTTTGCCTCCTCCCCCTCTGTTTTGACTCTTTTTTTTCCTGCAGTTGGAACTACTGGGTTAGACTCCCCCGTTATACCGACCACGACCACCATGACTGTTGCATCGGCGGACGGTACGGCTGTTGTCAAACAGAACGAGGTCATCATCCCCGACCTCACGATCAAGGACTTGTTGAGTGCTATCCCGTGTGTTCCCTGTTGCCCACCAGTCGTTGAAAGCGGACAGCTAACCACGTTTTCGCGCACAGTTCGCACTGCTTCCAGCGCTCCGCCATTCGTTCGTCGCTCTACATGTATGATCCCTGCCATGTTCTGTACCGCCTCGCTGACGCGTGCTTTTCGTTGCAGCGCGTGGGATTGCGCTGTTATTGGTGGCGTCTACAAGGCTGCTACGTTCCTTGACGCATTTATTACTTCGGAGGCCATCAATTTACCCCACCCCATTTTTTATCCAGTGGCGCGGTTCTCTCTGTGGTCTTTGTACGGCTTTTGGTCTGGTCTTTTTGCGACCGGTCTCTGGGTTGTAGCACACGAGTGTGGCCACCAGGCATTCTCCGACTCCAAGTTTATCAACAACAGCGTGGGCTGGGTGCTTCACTCGGCGTTCGTGCTTTTTTTTCTGTTGCCCTCGCTCATGTCACGTGATTGACACGACCAATATTAATTTGAAATTACAGACTCGGTGTCCCTTACCACTCTTGGAGAATCACCCACGCCAAGCACCATGCCTCGACCGGTCATATGACTCAGGACCAGGTGTTTGTTCCCAAGACACGTTCCCAACTCGAGCTGCCTCCTTTTGATCCCACACAAGAAAACATTCTCGGCTCGAGCGTGAGCGCCAAAGTACAAAAGGAACTCTGGGATGCTCTTGGTGATTCTCCGATTGGTGCCACCCTCGGAGCTGCTGGTTATCTTGTATGCATTATGCCGCACCTTTTATCCCACGTACTTACTTCCCTTAGCTTGCGGGTTGGCCTGCATACCTAATCCGTAATGCTTCAGGCCAAAAGCGATACCCTGCCGGCGCCAACCGTAAGTGGACTTGGCTTTTTTGTTCAAGCGGAAACACCTCAGCCCGTCTTGTCAGACTTCAATCCAAGTGCTGTGATGTTCGCACCTCACCAATATGGTTCGGTCATTGTGTCTGACATTGGTATTTTGTTGTGGCTGGCCGGAGTGGTCGGCTCTATCTACACATTTGGCTTCTGGACGGTATTCCGACTCTACCTCGTCCCCTACTTGTGGTAAGCTCCTATGCTCCGCAACGCTCGTTTATTGATTGAACTCAGGGTCAACCACTGGTTGGTACTGATCACGTTCCTGCAACACACGGACCCTATTCTCCCTCACTACCGTGCATCGGAGTTTACTTTCCCCCGTGGTGCTTTGGCTACGCTCGACCGTAGCCTTTTGGGTGACTGTGGCAAGATTATGGGCTGGATTGGGGCTCATGCAACTCACGGCATATCCGAGACTCATGTCTTGCATCACGTGTCTAGCAAGATTCCTCACTATAATGCGTAAGTCCTCGTTGCCCCTTTATTGATGATGTTGACTCGTTTTGTGTAGATGGGAAGCTTCCGATGCCCTCCGTCAGCGCTTGAAGCAGGCAGGTGTTATCCTCCAAGGAGCTCCTGGCGGATGGAGAGAAGTATATCGAGTCTTTAAAGAGTGCAAGGTATTATCAAATTCGGCCTCTCTAGTAGTATGCTGATGTGTGCTTTAGTTTGTGGAGGATGAAGGCAACATTGTTTTCTATAAGAATGCCCTTGGCCTGGCTGCCAGTAGACCCAAGATCGCAGACGATACCGCTAGTGACTCTGGCGTGGAAGTCGACAGACTGTAGAAGAGCTATGCTCTTAGAACTTGATATACACGTAATCTCAACGCCCCTACATATAGACTCGTCACGACTTTTATAAACCCTGGCTTGAGGGATTCATCATGTGGTTTCGCTATATCATCAGTGAATTAATGCCTGTCCGTTGAATTCGGACATGCTGCACGTACCCAACGGCCGTAGTAGGATATCCCCTCCTGCTCTTGATATTTTAAAACTAGTAACATGGATTGGTTTGACTCGGAGGAGCAATTTGAGGGTTAAACACTCAACGCCACTATCGCCGATCATTTAACCACTGACAAAAAGTGGTGTTATTGGCGCGTTTGGTCTGCTTACAGGTTCAGACCGAGGATGGGGCTCCCACTCGAAACACCCGCCGATATGGAGACAGATGTATTCCCGAGCTCGGGGAAGCCCCCAGCCATCACAAAGACGCCTGAGCGAAAAAGGCGGTGGAGTCTTCTAGGGTTCACGGTTCTTCTCAAAGGTGGAATCGGTGTCGAGTCAATATACACTGTGAATCAGAGCTCCACAACCGTGTTGGTATTTTGCAACTTGCGAACTTCAAGGCCCCTGACACGCACATGTGTCCCCCAATCACCAATCATTGGGTTTGTTCAGGTTCACCCCGTGCAAGCTGCTAATTTGGAGGTGGCGAGTCCGAGTTACGAGTCAGTCAGCCCGCGTGTTCTTGATGATCGTCATCTATTAGCTGGCGGCGACATTCTCCCGTGGGTCCCCCGTGAGTTGAAGTGTCTTGAACCTACTGGTCGCAGTCCAATATTGCATTGACGAGACACTCGATTGATGCGACGCTCACGGCTCACGGGTCATGGGGCCGACTTCAGATCCAGATGAAAATTACAAACCTATGTTCTCGAGGATGCATGCTGGCATGTCACTTCTTCCGGCGTTACTCGGAGTGTTTGAGAGTGTTGGGCGGATTATGTGCAAGTAGAGGCGCTCGGGATGTCAGGCTCGTATGGCGTACCCATCAGGTACGCCTCTCCGGGGATCAAGGCTGGACTACCAGAGTGTACGGTGCACGTAGGAGCGAATAAGGGGGCAGGGAGCGGAGCAGTTTCGAGCATGCGAAAGCTCGTCGGCCGACCGCGGCCCTTCCGAGGCCGTGTACCAGCTACCAGTCTTAAGCCCTTTGGAGGGAGTAGGTGAAACCACGCACATGGGCAGGGGTGCGGCCCCGGATAGACCAGCCGCGAGGGGGATAAGGACGAGTGGGGAGGAGGGAGGCTTCTTGCTCGGCAAGCCTAAATTACCGGGTTGGCACACGAGCCAAGCACGACCGGCATCTCGATCGGGCGCCCTCGGACACTCCTACGCCGCCATGGTGGAGCCTTGAACCACTGTGAGGGCGACACAGAATCCAGGATTGGGGTCGTTTTGGATAGAGGTCTCAATAGCGAGTGCCCACCGCCGGTGTGATGACTAAGCAGACACCCATGAGATTGTTTTCGGCCGGCCAGACCTGGACCACGACGTGCAAGGATGAGGCCTTCTGTTGTCCGGCTGCTCAACATTCTCGTCCCAGCGAAGCGGTAGCCACGTTCCCGTTCAGTATGTGACCTCGTCCAGCTCATCCCGGTTTGCTCCAAGCGCAGTGGACTATGCGGTAAAGATCCGTGTCAACCCCGAGCAGACTGGCGTTGACCTCAATGTCAAACACTCGATGGTGCGTCCCCCTCCGACGCTCACACCCTCTCACTCAATCCCCCCTTTCATATAGAATCCGTTCGACGAGATCGGTGGGTGTCCCTCTCGAAGCACCCTTTCGACCGTTTCTGACGGACAGTCGCGCCCCCTTCCCAGCGGTGGAAGAGGCAGTCCGGATACGTGAGCGCCTCAAAGACGCGGTCAAGTCTATCAAGGTCGTCACAATTGGCCCCCCAAAGTCCTCCGAGACCCTTCGAACAGCGCTCGCCATGGGCGCCGACTCCGCCGTCCACGTCGAGATACCCGAGTCTGCGCCGTCCCCAGAGCCGCTCGGGGTCGCCAAGGCCCTCAAGGCCCTCATTGAGCGCCAGTCTGACGGCGTCGACGTCGTCATCATGGGTAAACAAGCCATCGACGACGATGCAGGCCAGACTGGCCAGATGCTCGCCGGACTCATGGGTTGGGCGCAGGCGACATTCGCGAGCAAGGTCAGTGTTGATGTCGCGCAGAAAGTGGCACACGTCACTCGGGAAGTAGATGGTGGATTGGAAGAGCTCCGATGCAGGCTCCCCCTGGTGATCACCACAGACTTGAGGTGAACTTTCTTTGAGGATATTATCAGAGTCGCAAGCTGATCTAGCGTGCTAGATTGAATGGTACGTGGTGCTCACCCCAGTGACACGTCCAGTTCACCCTGGGATGGTCTCTTCTCAGAGCCCAGATACGCGTCTTTGCCCAACATAATGAAAGCAAAGAAGAAACCTATCGAAAAATTAACTCCTGCGGACCTTGGCATAGACTTTGCCCCTCGCCTAGAGACCATTAAGGTCACTGAGCCCCCGAAGCGTGTGGGTGGTGGCAGGGTGCGTGTTCTCCCCCTCTAATTCGTTTCGGCAGTTCACAGTTTGTTTACAGGTGGAAAATGTCGACCAGTTATTAGCGAAGCTCAAGGAGGCTGGAATTACCGCGAGGCGGACATGAGTATTTACGTCCGAATCCCGTGTTTACTTGTTACCTCAAGTTACAGTCAATCTAGTTCTGTTGTTGAGAACTGAGTAAGTTATCGGTTCAAGGGTCCTTTGTTGCTACTATCCCCCTGCACAAGAATTGGGAGGATGAACATGATTGCGATACGTTTATACGTGGGGGGAGTGTACTGTGCTAAGCAGCCAAATATATATTGGAGCAGGGGCGAGGGCGCCAGAAGACGACAGAATGCGAAACTTCAAAGGATGAGAAAGACGACGAGATGGGAACAAACAACATGCTACAATTGCAGATTCTGATGTTGATCTTTTTTTTTTTTTTTGAGAATGCGAAGATGAAGGAGTGACACTGGTGAGAGAGATGGAACGATAGCTTGTGAATGCGCGCATTTGGTGGAGCCAGATATCAGGAGCTGGTCTGACGAAGTTCGATAGGTGGATCATGCATCTTGATTGACAACGCCCTGACAAACGACATGATTGCTCAGCGTCGAAATGCATACTCGCAACACACGACAAACCTTGGTGCGACACGCGGGACAGTTATTGCGGCCAGTCTCAAGCCACCTGTCCACACAACCCTGGTGGAATGCGTGTTTGCACGTAAGCACTCGTAGCTCATCATCAGGGGTATAATCATCAAGACAGATAAGGCACTAAGGCGCGCTCAATAACAGTCTTGTATTGTCCGGAACAAAAAAGCGTACTTTGTCAATGCAATTGCTTGCGACGCGCCCTTGATTCTCGTATTCTCCGAGCATCGATGCTTTGATAATTTCCAGCCCGGATCGCTCAATTTCTTCCTTGGATACAGTTGGAGGCTTTACTTGACCCAACAGCTCAGCAAGCTCCCTGTTTGATGCAATGGCTTAAATACCCCTTCCAAGTACATAATGAATATTGGTGGACCCACCACAACGCCTCGAAGGAGTCCAAGTTACCACCTGTAATGATTTGGTGATCGGGTGGATAATACCCTACCGAACATGCATATCAGCGACGGCGGACAAGGGCGACTAAAATATGTACCTCCAATGACATAAATCAAGAAAGTCCTCGAACCTGGAGTCTCTTGTGGCTGAGGGCTGGTAGCATCTACGTTTCTCCTCGAAGATCTCAAATTCCTAATCGCATTTGCAGCACGACTTTGCCACGTTCGCCCACGCATAGCTGGCTGGCTAACCTGTTCTTGTTGAGTCGTACTTGAGGAGGGGCTGGAGTGGTGACGGAGCTCGGCTGGCTCGGGAATGTGCAAAGGTGTCGACATTGATTGGTCCGACCCATCGAAGTCTATACCCTCGCCATCCTCATCGTCAGTTGTTGAAGTGCGGTGCATGTGTGGCTGAGGGGCATTCGGAGGCTGTCTGTCCATGTTCACAGACTGCAATCCAACAACGATGACGGGTACCACGACGTTGCTGCGGTGTTCTAGGGGGTTGAAGGTCGTGGTCGTAGAAGGATTGGAGTCCTGGCCATCAATAGGGAGCGGTGCACTGGAACTCTGGTTAGGAGTAGACACCAACCCAGGCATATTGGGGGCGGTAGCAGAGGATGTTGGTGCTGGCGCAGCCAGCCCACTATGTACAGCTGGGACCTCTGCCACTCCGCCGGGCGTAATCGTTTCATTTTCCTGGTTCTGGTGTGGCCAAGGGGAAGTAGGAGTGTGACCTTGTGCTGGGGTACGGAAGGGGGACTGTGACAGAGGTGACGGCCCCGGAAGTCCCCCCGGTTGTGATGGATTTAAGGATGGTACTGCTGGGAATCGGTACATCCTCCACCAGTTGATGCCGCCTCCAGGAGTGCGTTCTGTACGTGAAGCAGAGCTTGGGGTAAATGGCAAACGAAGAGGCATCGGTGGGTCCGCGGGATTTGGGCTTGTAGTGGGCAGGCTCTCTGTTATCTGCTCGGGATCCGAAGATGGGGGAGACACCAAGGCTGGCAGTTGAGCAGGATTCTGTGTGTTCAACGCTGGCCCTCCTGGCAAGGAATTTGGAGTGCTGGGGGTCAAGAAAACAGGCGGAGACGACACCCCCGTAAGAAAAGATTCCTGCCCAGCCTCGGCCCCCGGTACATTTGAAGGGTCCTGAGTGTCACGCGGCGACACAGCAGTGACCCCCGAAATGGCATGGCCACCCTCTACCGCTGCCCTCCGCCCCCTGGGTGTTCCTAGGCTGTGTGCCACGCCTAATGCAGCCCCTTCTTGCAGGCCGTCTGACGCCTCTTCAGATTGTATTTCCGGTCTGGAATCGTTTATTGAAACACGGGCTCCCGTTCTGAACACCGTAGTGGAGGAAGTGTGCGCAGCACTAATCTCGTCACCTGTGGCGGGACCGATCCTAGTGTCATCGCTTGAGGAGGGAGCTGCGGACATTGGCTGTGAAGGCGCTATACGGGGCGGGGACGCACCACTATCACGGGAAGAGGAAATTGATCTAAGTCTGGTTCTTACACTGAACGGGGAGTGGATCTCCGCGCCGAAGGCAGAAACTGCCGGAGACGTACGTCCGCTCAGTCGTTCCTGGGTGGTGTGCAAGTCCTCATCACCGTCCTCATCCGCATCCTCCCGGCAGTCGGGTCCGTCTCCGTTACCACTGTCAGAACCCATTACCTCAAACTCTTCAGAATCGGAATCAGAGAGACTCTGTAACTCAGGGATGGGTTGATCTTCCACACCCTCCGCAGGTCCGTTGGAATCCTGTGGAATTCTCCCCAAAATGCCCAAATCCTGTTCCTGCATCAATGTAATCCTGAGGTCGGTTTGCAGATCCATGAGGAATCGCTCGAAGCTGTCGGGCGGAGGGAGTAAGGGCTGTTCTCCAGCTCTGGCTCCAGCTCCAGCATCAGCATCATCAGATATCGGTCCCTCGGGTGCGTTTACGGAAGCCGTTGCAGATGGACTGCTTGGCGCTGTTCCACCGAGCCCAAGCCCGAGATTGAAGGCCCTCGCCATCTCGGCAAGCATAATCTCGCGGGGGTCACGGGACGGTGCGGCGTCAGGTAGTTGTGATGGTACACTTTGTCCCGGGCCAGAGCCTGAAGTGGTGTCGGTGGGGTGACTCGAGTTATGAGCTCCGCTTCCACTTCCAAGTCCAAGCCGGTCTCGGAGGCTACTCCACACATGCCTCATTCGTCTTGCATCTGAAGTGGGTGTTGGCGAAAGTGGGCGTTCGGACGGAATATTAGAATTGAAACCTGCAGCTGGGGGCATGGAACCAGATGATGAAGGTTGAGAGGATGTGAGTCCCGAAGAGAATATGGGCTCCGATGAACCTGTTAAAAGAGATGCAGCGGTTGCCGCTGCCGCGACACTAATTGAGGTCAGGGGAGAAAAAGATGACGTTGGTGTCTGCGCAGGAGGGTAACCGGGCGCTCAGAGAAACATACCTCAACAAAGTCCCCAGTACATCAATACTGTTTGCGGACAAACCGGATGCCCCAACAGGTCCCTGGGGCATTGATATTCCATGTGTATGTGCATGTGGGCGGTCTTCGTCCCTGCTGTCCTCAACCGCACCGCTGGCGTCGGATGTGACCTGCCGAGTTTGGGGGTCAACAACCGAGGGGTCGATGACGGAGTCTAGTGGAGGGGAAGGTACAGTGGAAACCATGCTGGTAGGGCGTGGCAAAATGCCAGTAAGAGGGTTGCGCGATCGAGTTCCAGGCGGGAGGGAAGAAGGACGTGGTGAACTAGTCTCGTAACCAGGGCTGGTGTTTGGATCGAGGGCATCGCTGGTTGTTTGGGGGGTCGGGCCGGATGCAGCTACGGGACGGTCGGAAGGGCGAGGGGCGTCTGTCGTGTGGACAACACCCTGGACGACAACGAGGGTTCCTGGAGGTGGAAAAGGCCGGGGACTGGTGTTCGTTGGTTGGGCCGAGGATTGTGAAAGTGGTGAAGGGGCGGGTACTGAAGGAGGGACAATGGGGCGTTCTGATTCATGTAGTGTTGGTAAAGGCGAGGACTGAGAAGGAGGAGAAGGGGGGGCTGTTGGGGCAATGACGACTTGATCGTCGTCGATGTGATCCACACGGGCACCGGGTTGGGTGGAAAGGGGAGCAGCTGACGCAGACGAGACGGGGCCGTCGCCGTGTTCGTTTCCGTTGTCGTCCTCGATGTCTGGAACATCGGTCGCCCTTTCCTTTCCCTTTGCGGACGTAGCCTGAGAGTCACTGTGACTGTCGGGCACGCGATGTGTGATGACCCCAAATTCATCGACGTCACGATCGTCCCGGTGCTCGTCATGTTCTGCCAAGCGATCCATACGTTCAGGGACGACTCCGTCGACGCTGGCCGGGACGTTGTGTCTACGGGAGAGTCCCCAGCGGCGCTTCTTGCCTCTGAGCGTCTGTTCGGGTCGGGTTGGTAGGGCAGTGGAGGAAAACGGGCGCGATCTCAAGGACGGCTTTGGGAGGGAGGAGAAGATGCGGCGCGAGAGAGAACGACGTGGTGGGTGTGTCGCGTTGCTGTGTTCTGGGACGGGGACGGGCGTCGTTGGCTGTGGGGAAGGACGACGAGAGAGAGACTGGCCCATTGTGGCGGAAAAGAACGGAGAGCGAGAAAGTGGGGCTATGGTGGAGGCTTTGGTGAACGTGTGCGACGGTGTCGAGATGGTGTCGCCACTGTGCTCGACGACGGCGACGAGTGTCGATTATTCTGGTCCGTCTTGCAGGTCTCATCACCAACACGTCTAACTCGGTAAACTCCGGGTATAGCCACCAACTTAATTATATATATAATTAATTATCCTGACAAAACAGAAACAAGTACCGTGTCACCCACATCGAAAAGGATCCACATTGGACCGACATGCTTCTCTGCCACCCACGCGCACCCGACGACACTCAAGAGCACTCGAACCACCATCATTACTAGTCCCCTTCCCTGTTCTCCTGGCCAGCGGGACCTACCTCGGCACACCATCCCCCGTCGCTCTCGCTCTTCATCTTCACCACGATATAGTCCGACCATCGCCTCCGGCATTCCCTGCTTCCTTCAGCTTCTTGTTTGTTCAATCGACGAGTTCCAAGCGAAAGGAGAACTATCCCGATCGAAAGTGGGCCGTACCCGTAGTGCTTGCTCAGCGTCCGCGTGCACGTGTAGACAAACGATACAGTCCTAATCACCCCATTAACTTGGACCATGCAGACATCCACACTACTCACCGTTCGCCACCAGAATCACGATATTGTTTCTCCGCCGCACAACCATCCAGAGTGGCGGGAAAGGGTTGACGTCCGAGGAGGAGAGTCTCATGTCCCTCGGTTCTGAATCATCCTTGTCCAGAACTGTCCCGTTTTCGACCGAACTTGGTTGCGATGGCACATCCTTTCCGCTTCCTAGCTTCTCTGGCTCTGATTTACTTCCAGCAACTGTAGAGCCGACAATAGACTTGGCGTTCCCCGCGGCATTTCCCCATCTGCGCAACGCAGCCTGGTAAGTTAGACTGCGTTCAATTCGGAACGTATCTTTCAACAAGAATGTGAGTGCCCCTAAAATGATACTTTCACACATGGCGAGAAAATAAAAAATCACTGGCCACCTAAAAACATGCGCTAGTGTGTCCCCGATGATGGGCCCGAGGGCTGGTCCAAGAAGCGGTGCAGCGAACTCCATCATCGTCCCTCGTTCGTGCATTCCATATATGTCAATTAGGGGTCGGCTTTGCCTCCCGCGACCTTGCTGACGGAGGAGTTTTCTAGCAGATTCTCTTTCTGAGCAAACCCAGGTCGCGGTTCGCATCGATTCAGGCCAGGTCAGGAACCCAAAGAAACCGATTTCTTTGTTAAGAATGTTGTTTGCTCTTATTCAGAATCTGCAGTTGAAGCAAGTTTGTATATGACCTTGCTGTCCGCAAGGTAATTAGGGCTGCCGCTGAAATTGATATTGCTGCGCTGGATCTGTAGACCAACCGGCTTAGCCACGTCGTGGGTACACATGAAAATTCTAACCTGGCAGCTTGCATGATACGCATGCCAATTAGCACATTGATCGTCCGAGCGTTGGCTAAAATGACGCTTGCGAGAACAAAAACAATGGAAGCTGCAATGAAGACCGGCTACTTTGTTGTAGGCTTGGGCTCAGCCTCTCGTTAAAGCAAACGTACCTTGAGACCTTTGATTTCACTGGCAGCGCTCCGGACGAGCGGAAAGATTCGATGAACACCGCGAGTGACCAACTAATTTGGGCACTTTTGGCCTGAATTGAGTTGGTGGCTACCCGGGTTTCTACTTAGCCTCTCCTCTTCGAGCCTCAGTGGAGAAATTGGCCCACGGGTTGTGTATTAGACCCGAGAATGGAAATGAATGATGCTGTGGACACAACCCAAGCGTCGTAGTCCATCATCGGTGGGGGTTGTTGGCGGTACGCAAAACCAAAGCGATTTAGATGAACCACACGCCTTTCTTACGTGGCTCCATTCGCGCGGGTCGTCACTCAAGTACTCACCGGTATATACCGATATCTGGAACCGGGAATTCCCCTTCGGCTACCTCTTTCGATGTCGACTGGCACCCCCACCGACACCAGAAGTGTCAGGCAGGTGGGCATCCGGAGAGAGAATTAGCAACCAGGATTTTGTTTGTCGTTGTAGGGGCAGATGGCATCATGCTCGTGAGCAGGCCGTCAACAGCGATTCACGTCCGACGGGACAAAGGAGTAGGTGCTTACTCTACTCACCTCTCTACCTCGAGGTCTTATACGAGCCGGCTCATCAGCTGCTCTACCACCAGCCTGGACGCCGTACATTCGCCTCTGGAAGTCCCCGCTCACTCTTGCTACACGATCCAACCTGGGGCGTTGCCAATGTCGTCGGAAATGAGTTAAAAAACGTGAGCGTTCTCCTACGGGTGCGGTGGATCTATTTTCTCCGCACCGGCCTCCATGAGCTTGCGGAGTCATGGCCTCTCACCTTTAGTCCGTCAATGCACTGAATTGTGGCACAGGGTGCATACAATGAAGTGTGGTAGGCTTTGATCCTGGGCGTTGAGCCTCGAAGCCTCGAATTGCAGAAGAGCAAATCCTACTCAAAACATCCGAGTTAATAGGGGGAACACGCTCTCGCCCGTATCGCCCACACTGGACGCGCCTGGGTGCGTATGACTGCCAAAAAGAGTTGCACCACCTCTCGGAAGAAGTATACGCATATAATTTCATCTGAACGTGTAAGTTTTGTTACCACTTCTGACCTCTCGCTGGTCCCGTGGTCGCGCCCGAAAGTCTCCATACTCGAATAGTCCGGACCCTGAAACGAATTTCAATCACTTGTGAACGGGAAGGGCGCAGAACGACACGAAGATTGCCAATACAAAGAACCACCAGGGAGAATTGGGTAGTATGGGCAAGGCGAAGATGATGTAGAGTGCACGCAGGAAGCGTACAGTACAGCGATCGGGAGAACACATCAACATACCTTTCCCATGTCGTTGCCTCTTTCTCCTCCACTCTTCCTCTTGCATGCCTCGCGCATCCCCATGCTTGGTCTCGTCGTCCAGCAAGTTAGGGATACCTGAATAATCAAATACCTCTACTTCCTGATCGTAATCTTCAATGGGAGCGGGTGGTTCAGCACCACCCAATCGTGCTGAAGATTTCGACTGGGAGGAGATAGCGATTCCTTTGGCCTTGTCTCGTTTTCGTTTCCGTTGCCTTGCGCCTGTTTGGCCGACGACGACAATGGCATCACCTTTAATTTGATGGCTTGGTGGGTTTGAAAGGGTTTGGCGCTCGTGAGCAGGAACGAATGGAATCTCAATTTGACTTTCAGGACCGGGAGGTATAGGATCAGGCGTTCTAGGCGCAGCGGAATCGCTGTGATCTATTCCAATATCTGCGGAGACGCTTGATTGCGACGTCTCTGAGGTCTGTGTCTGCATCGAGGTAAAAGCACAGCGTGTTAGCAGACCGTCATATTGACAACCAATCACCGTACGAGAACATCTACAATGATGTAGAAAATACACGACATACCAGGACAGAGGGCACAGACGATGGCATCGTTGCAACCGGCGCAACAACCAACGTGTTGTGTATCTTTTGCATTATGTCGTGGAGGTGTTTGATAGAATCGTTCGATGCCTGTGCACGTGCAAAAGTGGATCTGGTTGTACTGCACGAGGAAATTGTTGTAGTCTAGGAAGAAACGTGAGTTTGAACGGTATGTGGTGTGTGGGAGATTGTAGTGGAAGGAAACCAATCGTCGCAAGGCCATATCCGCGGAAGGAGAGAATGGCGCACAGGCAACAGGGAGAAGGGGAGGGAACTAACACGAACTGAAAGGCGAAAACGAGGGCTGCACGTTGTAAGCCACACAACTTACCTCGCGCAATGCATTTCCAATCAAAACACTCCCTGTGGCAGAGTAGATTTCCTTCTCATCACCCAAAGATGGCGATGCGGTCCCTTGCGCCACTACACATCTCCCGGAATCTCCAGTACCAAACAAGATTGAGTGTGATATTGAGATGGTTGCAGCCGAGGTTGACGAAGGACTGTTCCAAAGGCGCGACTCATTGGTCAGCATCGCACTTGGTCGTGACATTGTAGGGCCTATCGTCTTCAATTCCTCCGCAGCCGGGGAAGCCACTATTTGTGCGTCCTCGCTTCTGGCCTTTGTTAACCCTTGTGGAGTGAATTTTGGCCCGTCGACCTCCATAGCGCCCTTTATAACTGCCACCAGCTCCCCTATTCGGCGCTTGAGTACAGGAGGGACAGATCCATTGCCACCCCCAGGGGCCCCAAGAAGCGAAAGCAGATCCGGAATGGTGACAGGGGCGTGCTCCGCCAACAAGAAGAGGTAATGAGTCGGGAGCACATACCTGAAGGAACCTTTGGTCGGTCAAAGCGGGAAAATGGATGAGGGATGCGAACCGTATACTCTCATCCTCCTCTCGAGCCACATTTTCCCTCCATCGATGCACGGCCTTATATACCGCAGCTTGTGATGCCCCAGCCTCCGTTCCTGACGTCTGTGAAGGTGAGCCTACTAGCCCATGCTTGTTCCACTTCCTCGCAAGCGTATCCCACCCACCAGAACCTGTACCGTTCTCCGCATCATACACCTCAATTTCATATAACCTAAGCGCAGTACGGGATGAACGTATTAGAGCACTACGGATGAGATCCTGCTCGTGATACAGCGGTCTCGTATTCAGATTATCGTCGGGGGTAGTGGATGACCGCTTGATGAGCGAGAGGCGAAGCATGTCGTAGATGTAGAGAAGGAAATGGGTGTCAGAGCGAGCATAGTTGAGCATTTCGGTCGGGAGCGGTCTGCCACATAGACATCCAGGGAGCACAGGTGATGGGAGTCCGTCAGCTATTGAGGGGTATGTCAGAGAAAACCCAAGGCTTACCGAATCCTCCAATCAGCGAGCTGGTACCGTTTGTCAGGTGTAAAGTTACAGAATGTTTCCAGTAGATGGGCAAGGCTATGCTTTGGGAACCCTAGTTGTATCCACGAAAGTCAATTGCCGCCAGGAAAAAATGCAGCCGCAAGGGCGTACCTATCAGTTTCGATGCGTGGAATGTATCAAATAAGCCAACAACAAAGATATTGAAGTCTTGCTGAAGCCACACGATGTCCGACTCTGCGCCATGAAAAACCTGGGGTGGAAAAGCAGTAGAAACATTGGACAAACCTCCGACGTGGACAAACATAAGTGACATACTTTGATAACTGAGGGGTCAGCAAAGACCTTTGCAATGATTTGGCCAGCTTCGTGGGCTATGCGTGCCTCCTCACTCTCTCTAATGTTCTTGTTTTTTGCTTGCCTGAGCCCTTCCCTAACATCAGGTGCTAATAAATCAACTACAAAGTCCCCCCGCCTAGTGGATATTTGCATAAGTGCTAAGAATCCCTTGCACGACCTATATGAATGGTGCTCGAGATCCACAGCGAGTTCCGTTGCTGATGCGAGAGCGTTCGCCATGGAAAGGAGAGCTTTGGGAGTTGAGACGAACATTAAAGAATGAGGGGCTTCCGGAATCGCAGGAGAGGGCGTGTCGAGGGATGGAGGAAGCGGAGGGTCTGCTGGTGGGTTGAATACGTGATCAGGGTAGGAAAGATGTGTTAATTCATAATAGTAAGGATGAAGGGAGCGTATTCTCTCTTCCTCGCTGTCATCTTTAAGGGCATCCTCGATACCCTGATTTGGTCTTTCGTCATGGAAAATGTACCCGAGGGGTACTTTTGCACACCATTTGTGCGGTATAAGTGTTGCGGGGATGTACGGAGTCTGGTCAGTGTTGGGAACAGTGTGCTTGAACGATAATTGCGGTTTTGGAATGTGAGACGCATGAGTAAGAGCAGGATCTAGTCGTCCGCGAAGTGTGTGTTTCTGAAGGTCAAGTCAGTAGATCGAGGCGGATTAGGTGTTTGTGCGCGCCTTTGGATTGTTCTCGCTAGAAACGGCGGGGATAGTGATAGCAGGCTCCTTCCGTCTGCCGAGAAATACGTCCAGTGCCCCGTCCGTGCTCTCCAGCATGTCTTCCATAGGATCTACGACGTTGCGTACGAATTCGTCCACCACATCCTCTTCTTCTCGCATCCTGCTCCGATTTTCACTTGTGATGCGGACGAGCCTACTGGCAAGAGATAGAACGCGATCTGAGAACACATCAATGTCATGGGCGAGCGCTAGGTCAATGGAACGATGAAAGGCGAGGTCCGCGGGGAGAGATGTCGCTGCCAGACGGGTAGTAGTGAGCGCAGCCGCCTGAAGCGCGTCAGAGAATACGACGAATGTGTCCGTGTCCAACGGAGCTGCCATGGCCGGCAGTGAGTTGCTGAATGACACTTGAAGGCGGGCGAGAGCATAAAACAGGGGTCACGTGACTATGTTATCGTGCCCCACTGACTGTCGTCACTGGCGCCGACTCTCATGGAGGCTGCTCATGGCAGGGACTCTGCACACTTTTCCGTGTTCCCAGAGATCGATGCAGGTTACATCATGGCATTCCAGTTTTCTTCCTGGTTTCCTTCCTTCTCTTCCGTGTCCATCAGATCAACCATAATCCGACCTCTAGATCAGTCATTTAAACATTATTTGGAGTCGGATGGGGTATTTGTTCCAGAAGGATCGGAGGACGTGTTGGTCCGTTATTCGTGGGCTATAACAATTTTTCTGAAACAATGTTCGCAGGGTAGCCGAAGGCTCTCTCTCCGACGACGAAAGTGGGAGCTCTGATGGATCAGAATCCGACGTTCAGCGTTTCTCGTTTCCGGAACTGGACGCAGCGATACGAGCTGCTATTGATAACTATCATGCCGTCTTTCCGAAATTAAATTTCTCCGCTCCAAAGGTGTGCAAAAGGTGAACCCGTTTACGTCGCCTGCATGTATAACGAGCATAATCAGGATGCAGCATGGGTCCTACCCATGTCCTCTCCTCTCAAGTGTACCTCTCCTGCCGACGTTTATCTTCTGCTCAAATCCTCCGACTTTATCACACATGACCTAAACGTTGCGCGTGTCTTCGAGGGTTGCAGTACAGAAGATCGGCCATCATATGACCTGGAGCTTATACTCAGGAAGTGGTACCCCATAAACCAAAGTCGGGAGGTACGGTGTTTTGTGCGGAATGATACCCTTCTCGGTCGGCGAAATCAATTTCGAATTGCGTGCTGCGTCACTCATCCTAGATATCTAGGAATTACTCAGAGGGACATGAATTTCTACGACTATATGATTAACCCCGTCATGCAAACCGATATCAAAACGACCGTACGTCGTTTGTGGGAGGAAAATATTCGGCCTAGATGGACATTAACCCGACCAGACTGTAAGCACCCTTTCCTGGACAGCTGAGCGGAGTGAGGACTGACTGCCGAGTTTTGAACGACGGATCGGCTACTCCTGGCAGACGTTTTTGATCTCTTACTCACTCGCAATCTTTCTCAAGGGCATATCCTTGACTTCAGCCCCTATGCGCCACGAACGGATCCTCTCCTATTCAGTTATGAGGAACTCCATTCACTTTTCGTTCGGGCAGTTTATGAACATGATGAACCGTCCACAGCAAAACTTGACCTCCCAGAAATCCGAGTGGTAGACTCGCCGATGCATCCCGCCGCAACGCACAACGCGCCAGCGCACCAGCACAATATGGTACCCGTAGAGGCGCTAAACCTCAGTGAAGGGAAGACCATATCTGAATTCTCCGAAGTTTGGAGAGATGAAGTCAAACGAACTGTGCAGAACGAGGACGAAAGTCACGCCACATGATGCACGAGCCCGTAAACTAAGGGTATCAGAGCCCGTTGATTGCTTCATGCTTAAATACACAGTACTGCAGGGGTATTCTATTCCTATAGCTTCGCCTTGGGACTGACATGTCTTCCCATTTTTTTGACGGTTTCTTCTGCCTGGCTTTCAATTCTGCTCAGCAGGACCTCGCATGTAGGAATGTCCTTGATAAGGCCGATAGCAACGCCAGCAGTCCAAATCCCATACTCAGGGTCCCCAACGTCGTATACGACCTTCCCCCTTGCACCCGACACAAGATCGCGCAAGTCGGTGAATTCCGCACCTCCTGGTCTCCGCTCGAGTGCGACAACTTGCTGTGATACCGAGTTTTTGAATACTCGCGTCGTGTTGTTCAGAGTACGTAAGATATGGACAGTATCTTGTTCCCCAGATGCGACAATCTTCTCCTTGATAGCATGGTGGATTGGGCTGCTCATGCCTCAGAAAGGAACGGTTCACTGACAAACAATCACGAATGTACCTCTCTGCCGTACACATGAAGCGTGTACCTAGCACGCGACTTGTAAGGATTTGCGACGCCAAGGTTAGTAAATCCACACACCCATATTTACACCCTGTAAAGTGGAACGATGTAAGGGATCAAGTGGGTTGAGGATGATAGCAGACACTTGCCGCAGCACCAAGGGCTATTGCGGCGGCCAAACCGTGGCCGTCGGTGAACCCACCAGATGCGATGTACGGTACCTTTAGTTCTTGTGCGGCTCTAGCTAGCTACACCAGAGTCAATGCTGGGATTATTGGTAGGCAACATGAATTGCCAACCAAGACGAGACCACCGATATCTTCTTCTCCGGGGTGACCAGCACCTATAGATGGTAGTCTATGTGCTAATCCCACAGTCGAACGCACAACTTGACGTACATTCGAAGCCGTCTATGCTGAGGATATCAACACCCATCCGTTCCGCAGACTGGAATGAGATTAGACACGTGATATTACACCGTCGTAGGGTGACGGGACAGCTGATCCCTGACCTTGGCATGTCTAATGGTTGTGCATTTGTGAATGACGATGCGCTCGTGTGATTTGAGAAAGTCGATTAGTTTTTTCGCTGCTCCCATTGTTACCGGAATTTGAAGACCACGAGATGAGACTCACGATTATTTCCAGCAGTCTCAAAGATGCGCACACCCTCTTCTACCGCAGCACGAGCGTAACCTTCATAGTCTGGGGGATTGATGGTAGGCAGGAGAGTGATATTGACACCAAATGGGTTGTCGGTGGCCTCTCTCGTCTCCCGAATGGCGGCGCGCAGGGCATCAGGATTTGGTTGAGTGAGGGCCGTGAGGACACCTGGGAAAGGTGGTGTCGTCCATGTGCCAGTGTACCACCTGTATAGCTTACTTACCGAGGCCCCCCGCGTTGGAAACGGCGGCGACGAGTGGAGGCTTTCCAACCCTATGGAGTGAAGGTAGGATGGCGCCCGTTGAATTTTGTGAATGGGCGATGTTCATACCATTGCATTCCACCCTGGACGACTGGTCTGGGGCCATGAATCTGGTAGTTAGTCCGTGGCACGCACAGCTGCACGAGCAGGTACGCACATTCGAATGTGAAGGAGCTCCGTAAGGGATGTGACTATCATCTTGGCTAGAGGGTGACTGCGAGAGACGGTTCGAATGATATGGCTCGTTTCGATGCCCGTGATTATTTGGGTGCGCTGCGGAGTGCTTGTTGACTGCGGATTGGCTACACTCCGGAAACCTATCACATGCCAGCATGCTCACGATGCAGATGGGCGGCCGTGACGTTACGCGAGGTTCCACCATGAGCCGAGGACGAGATACGGCTAGCACGTTGATGGACTCCTCATGACCATGCGTTACTTGGACGGCTCTTTTCCCGACATCGACCAAACCGCGGTCATTGGGCAGCCCGGGTGCGGCCACCGTGAAGTGGGTCAGAGTGGGGTTGCGGACCACAGAAGGAAGACCGAGCGGGACTTCTGCGGTGTGGGCATTTGCCGCATGAACTCCGCACTCGCCTTACGTCCATGAATATTTGAATGCCGTATGTTGAACGACACCCGAATGACGCACCGGCAACTACTAAGCCATCCATCATTTGTCGAGTCGGAGAGTCATGTCGTTCATGAGAGCGTCGGGGCCGTGTGCACAGCCTACGATGTTTTGACGTATGGAACCGTTTGGCACACGTTGTCCAAATAGCATCATGGTGGACCATGCAGACACAAAGGGAACACCGCTCCTCGACCCCAGCCTCTATGTCCTGGACGTGGAGTCGTCACGGTTCTTCAAGCTCACTACCGGCATCCACGATGACGAGAAACTCAAGGAACACATCCTGAATGTCCAAGCACGGGCGTATGCCGTGTGTGTTTGAGGCAGACTGTCCCAAACAACATTTTTGATTCCGAGCTTCCTCCAGGTAGCCCGTTACCCTTGCATACGTTCCTTCAGCTTCACAAAGTACGCTTGTCATTATACCAGACCCGGTTCGAACGCTCACTGACCTCCGAGGCTCAAAATATCCAAAGTGCCTGCTTACGAGTGCGTTCTGAAGCTAGGCCAACAACGCCGAGGAGCTCTGTTCCTTGATGTTGGATGCTGCTGTGCGTACTTGCATCTCTTACCTGCATCAAGATGTTGGACGCCGGCCCTCAGTTGGGAACGATGCACGCAAAGTCGCATTCGATGGCTTTCCTCCCAAACAAATCATCGCGTCAGATCTGAGACAAGGTCAGAATGACCTCCTGTTCTCATTGTCTAGATTTTGACGCTTGCTTCTGAATCATGCCCAGAGCTCTGGGATCTTGGACATGTACTTTTCCGTTCTAGTCCTGAATCATTCCCAGCCACATTTTTGGCCGGAGACGTCCTTGACCCAGCTTTTCTATCCCCTTTTGTGAGGGGAGTGGAACCTCCAACAGAGGAGGATCTCTCGAGCGTCACCACGCTGAATGATCTCCACGGAAAGATTTCAGCCATTTGGGCCGCCTCGTTCTTTCATGTCAGTCTACTACCACACACTATCGAGTGCCTAAACAACTAAATCTGGCCCAAAGCTCTTTTCAGCAAAGGATCAACGCCCACTTGCGCACGCGCTGGGGTCTCTCTTGTCTCCAGAGAGCGGTAGCATCCTATTTGGCTGCCACATGGGACTACCGAACAAGGGCATTCTGACCGGCAGGATCTCGGACAAGGACGTTGAAATGTTTTGTCATGATCCAGATTCTTGGAACGAGATGTGGGTGGGGCAGTCGGCCGCTCCCGGCGCTGGTTTCGCACCTGCGGAGGACGACGGCTTCGGTGCAGCCGTCTTCCCTCCCAAAAGTGTGACACTTCAATCGGTGCTGAAACCAGTCACGTCTGGAAGTGGGGAGGCATTCCGGTTTCTGGTGTGGAGTATCACGAGAGCGTGTTAATCTATAAAAAGATCCGGCTTGCATGTCCGGCCTGACACGTGGCATGCTCACCAATCAGGCGCGTCATTCCGGGCGTTTTACAGGCTGACGTTGCTATGGCGCGGGCAACTGCCAGTGCCCGCTATCACTTCGCCGGAGCCACTGCGCTCGTATTAACATGTAATATCCGCGCTCGAGTCTAGAGGGATGTGCTGGCATAATACTCGATTCGCCGATTTACGGGCGGAGCCTGATGTGGATAAACATTCGGTTGGTTGATTGAACAAAAGAAAGACATGTAGCCCGCATGTCATTAGCTTGAACCCCCCCTAACTCAAACGGACTCTCCGTTTCCTCGTCCGCACCTGTGCGGCGTGATCCTCCTCGTTGGAATCCCCATCCAAGTCGTAAGGCAGGGGAGGCTCGCGTGTAACACGGCACAGCTCCGTGTTACTAAGGTGCTTGCTCTCGACTCGATCTAAACCGCCGAACACATAAATCAGTTCATAGTCACGGAGAAGGAGAATGACTGTACAAAAGTTCCATTGCACCCTCCGAAACACTTCCAACGCAGCGGCAATGAACGCATACAACTCGATGTTTCCTTCGTCGGTGAACACATAAATCAACCAAGCAAATCGAATGGATAGGTTGACCAGCTGTGGAGAGGAAATAAAGTTAGATCTAACAGGAAGGGTGCGGTGGGGCGATCGTACCATAGAGAAGTAGTATAGCTAGGACATCATCAGTAAGATAAGGGGCGTGAGATAAAAAACGGACCGAGATATATGACGTGTAGACAAGCTGCGGTCTAAGGAGTGGATATCGGGCGTACGACTTGCACATCGACCAATCCATGGAAAAGTCCTAGTTCAGAAACGTGTCACGGCGGTCGGAACACGGGAAGCGGAGGGGTTTACCCAGGCACAATTGTATAACGAATTGATGGTCGCCGCGAAGCAGAAGAGAACGTAGCTCTTTCCGGTGCGGGGGCTCACTGGAAGACCAATTTGAGTCGACTGTTGACCACCGTAGAGTCTGACATACTGTAATGTCTCCAGTAGAAGTAAAAGAAGTATTGTATCATCCCCATTCCGTACTTTCCAGCCTAAGCAAACCAGACAGTAAAGATCGGATGAACAGAAATCCAAATGGATGGCGTACGTTGATAAGCTGGGTGATGAGTCTCGAGTCCCAATATCGCCTCAAGCTCTGCAGGAGACGTGCTAGGAAGGGCAATGCACCAAGGAGATAATACCACGACCAATTCTGACTGACACCGCACGTCGTCCAGGCTTCCTGTCCTTGAGGGTCGTGGGGTGACGATCCGAAGGTCTTATATAGTGCTATAGCACTGGTAGAGAGTGAAGAATTTAACGATGATTCTATTCCGATGGTCGAATTGGAGTCGACGAAGGAGCGAGTATAGAAGCAGCCCACGAAGTAGAGGTTGGCAAACGAATACGCGAGGCTGCAAGCCTGATCGCTAGTAGCAGTAGGGTGAGATAATTTGCGTGGAGAAAACGTCAAGGGCCATACCCAAGCCAGAGATCCGCGAACTAGGACACAGTCAGATTTTGCGTGAGTGACTATTTGACCACAAACCTCTACCGTCCATATTCCGCTGGCACCTAGCCTAGCGATTTTCCTGATCATCCACCAACGGGTCTGGCCCGACATAACATTCTGTACGTCCAGAGCTCTTTGGCACCACACCACTACGAGGGGCGGTTTAGGGACTTACACGGATTGGGTTAAACATAACCACAAAGGTGAGCATGAGCCAAACGAGGGGCCAGAGCGTTGGAGGACCAATTTGAGCCAGGGAGAACCAAAAAGCGACACCAAGAGTACAAAGAAGAAAAGAAGGAAGCTTTGTGTCCAGTTAAATTAAGTCGCACGGGGTCGCTATACAACACATACTTCAAGGTATTCACGACAATCCAGCCTCGATCTTGGATTTAATTCTATACAGATTGTTAGTGATCAAACAAAACATGATGAGATAACGTACTAAATATAAAGACATAGTTGATCCTGTTGCACTCCCATACATAGATATTGATACCAATCAACAGGGCCAGGAGTATCGGGAAGAGGAATACCGAGTAAATGAAAAGTATAACATTCCATGATGGGAGCGAATCACGTGTTTGCCCCTGGTAAGCTACGAGCGAAGCTTAGAATAATACCATGTAGTTATATTGGAAAATGCTCTTACACAGATAGAAACCCCCAGCGATTGCAGCAACCGCCAGCCCTAGCCATAGTCCGCAACGGAGTGTGCTGAAATGATGTATCTTCGGTGCTGATTCAATTCGGAGGTGGCTTATAGCCCGCTTCTTGTTTCCTCGTTCTGAATATGTGGCATACGTGTATTCAAGCGAATAAGAATGGATAGGGGAGCATACCAAACCGTGACGCAAAAAGATGCTTCATTTCCTTCAGCATGGCGCCTGCCGTGGCACCAGAGGCAAAGACAGAAGGCTCCACCTGCAGGAATACAGTGCTTGAATATTACAACATCTTCAACCCCGTTGGCTGCGTACTTTCTCCTTCATGTATGTGTCTACGACAGTAATCTTGGTAATCTTCACATATTTCTTCAGCACTTTGCGAAAACCGGCGAGGTTAAGGGTCTTGGAACAAGATGTAATGAGTGCAGAGATTGCGGTGGCAGCCCAACGGCAATCCCAGACCGGGTCATGATTTTTCAGCGGTGTCAGTGTGCGTGAAGTGAAAGGGTACTCACTCTATAACTGTTCAAGATCTCAAGACCGCTATAATAGATCGCAAATATCAGCGTTGTTTCGTAATCGTGGGGAAGCCGCACGACTGTGATGTGCGCACCAAGTCCCCAATAACAAATCCCGAGAAAATGATATTGTCCTAACTTACTGGTAATGCTCAATGATAGCCTCGCGCAGTCTCTTTTTCGCATGTTCATACCCATGAGGGTCGAGAGTACGTGCTATCTTGCCAGGTGATAGATTTGAGGAGCTAGTCCGGGGTTTACGGGGTAACTCAATCACTGTCTTCGGAGGGGACGTGGAACGGTACTTTTCTGGGCCCTTTGTTTCTCCATCCTTTCTGTGGGTCCTGTAATTGTCGTCATTTGGATCCTTGCGTCCGGGTCCTTGGATCCCTGTATCAACGAAACCGCGACGCCCTAATATATTTGAGTCGCAGGCGAAGTAGCGGCGCAAAACGAAGGAAGAAAATCACCAGACCGCCCCGATTCGGGGACAGAAATGTCGTTTATGCTTATTATTCGATGAAATTCCTCGGGTTTCATGTTGCGGTAGCTTGAGAACCACTGGGCTATGGGTAGAAATGCAGACGAAATAGTGGTACACATTCTCTTGGTGTAACCCTGAGTCTTCACGTGCGGAAATGATGCCTGCCGGGGTTATACTCAGTAATTTATCCGTCATTCGCCAGGAGGGGAGGTGACTGACATGGAACAACTGGCGGTGCTTTGCAAGCTCGTGAAGTTGTCTTTTCAGTAGCTTGGTGCGCTCGCACATCGCCTCCTCCCTCTCTACGTAGAATGTTTCCACCTTTTCTAGCTCAACATCAAGCATGTCAAAAAGCTTGGCGTGGGCAGCAGGCAGGCTAGAAAGCATCGTATACAACGGAGATAATGTAGGAGATCCTATGAAATCAGTGTTCAATTGCTAGACTTGAGTGTCCAGAAGAAGAAAAAATACTTGAGTTTTTTAGGGATGAACCCGGAGCAACACGGCGAGATCTCGACTGCGCACGAGTTCGTGAAGACAGTGAGTTTGGTGTCGATCCGGCCAGATGAGACGGAAGACTGGCTAGGGTCGATCTGATGGAAGGCACTGTCGTGTTTTGTGAACCATCTGGTCCGGCTATTATCGATGTATATGTGCTTACTTGGTCGACTACCAGTTCTCCACCTTATAATTGACATTGATTTTCCTCGATTCAAATCCACATCTTTTAATATTTGGAATGATCACGGTTATATCCGGAGCTGGAATGGGTGCCCAAGAGCGTTCTCACCTTCTGAACCATCGTCTTTCTCGTCGTCGTCGTCGGGGGTGGGATGGTGGGTGTAATCGGCGCCCCTATGTTCGAGTGAATGCGACGCGTCGGCTCGCTGCGAGGCCATGGCTCGTATCACCGCCAACTGCGTTTTGAGCCTACGATAATCTCTGTAGAGCAGGAGGCAATAACAAGTTTCCCAGACACGAAAGCCATGTCAGGGTATGAACGCTGGAGGAAGAGTGCTGTAAAATCGTTACATGTAAGCATGTTCCCACTCGGGAACCTAAGGAATGTAGATCAGCGGGGTGGATATGCAAGGACAAGGCTAGTGAAAACTTACCCTGGTATCTTGGAGCTGTCTGTGGCAAAGTGGGGGCAACAAGGCGCCAGGTGAGAACTGGCCGAAACAGCGAAGGGGATCTTTGCTCACTTTGCAAACGTCATAGTGCGGGGTCTGCCCCCTTGCTATTCCTTCGAGCTCAAGCGAGAAACAACCGCTGGCACGGAGCATGGCACTATAAGAGAGCGGAAGAGACCGGGTCATCGTATCCCAGAAACTGATGGGTTCCGTCAGTTCTGCCAGAGAAACGACATCCCGTTACAAAAACGCCCTAGGTTCGAAACGATACGATCAAACGGAGCGGAAGACCCCCATATGAGCAAGCTGGCACACGACCGGGACGATGGCGATTACGAAATGAAGGAACTTCTTGCAAGCGCAGCTGGCAATTCAGGTTACTGACGCAAGCAAAGTCACTCTTTCTCGACGACCCGTGGACAAGCGCGTGCCAGCGATAACCATGGTACGCGAGAATGGTGACTGCGCAGCTGATCATTGACACCTCTGGCGACCAGGAGAAGTCGTACTAGCGCTAAGCTTCAGCGCCTATTTGTTGGCAAAGATGGAGAGTACTGTACTGCCAGTGTCAGGGTGGTAATTTCGTTCGGAAAGACCCCAGAAACCTGACCTCTGCTATGGTAGCATCTTGGATACGTTTCCGGGACTATCCATATAACGGATGGCTGTCAAGAGGTCCGTCATCCTAGAATGCCCGGCCGAAGATAGTCGGGATAGCTACGGCAACACAAAATCATGTACTGTGAGGCTGCTTTCCGCTGCTGCATACAACTTGAGGGCTAGAAGTTAAGGGCCTTGAAGCACGATCGACAATTGCTCGCATGCGAAACAGGCTGTGATGCACCAGAGCAAATCCAGACTGACAAAACGCAGCCAACTTTGCAAGCCCGCCCCACTTGGCGTGCCCGCCCACACCCGGTAGGACGAGCGCGTCCACGGTTGTCGGAGCGTGTCCCGGTATTTGACACAAGTAGCGACTGACACGTGACCGCGCCGCTTGTTGGAGTTCGCGTCCTGCAAGCAGGTCGTTTGAACCGAACTGCTCAGACCCGAGACATGGCTTCAATCGGATCCGTCACCAAGCAAATCGCAGCGCTTGAAATATCCTCCAAAAAGCAACCCAATCCGTCGTCGACACGGCCAACGCACGCCAAACAGCCCAGCCAATCTAACGTTGCAAAACTGCTCACCAAATATGCCGCACCCAACCCCGTCCCGAAGCCGGTGAAGCCATCTGCTCTCAAAAACCAGACCAACACAGAAAATAGGACTACCACGCCGCCGTCCCCGACTAAACCTGCCGTCAAGCCTCCCGCCATCGACATCGGAAAGTATGACGGCGGGTTTGAGATAGACAACGAGAAAAGAGGCGAGAAGGTGTATGGCGAAGCCGCAGACGACCTAGCACTCGATTCGAGCGTCTCGAGGTATTGGTCCCTAGTGTCGTGCTACCGCCCCCGATCGTGACATCCCTGTAGAACACAGCCCACGCGCGAGTGGAACCTGAACTCATTCGACATCGGCCGTCCCCTCGGAAAGGGAAAATTCGGCCGTGTTTACATGGTCCGCACCAAAGTCGAGCCCCACTACATTCTCGCGCTCAAGTGCCTGTACAAGTCCGAAATCGTCCAGTCCCGCGTCGAGAAGCAAATCCGTCGAGAGATAGAAATCCAGCAGAACCTCCGCCATCCGAATGTCTTGCGATTATATGGCTATTTCCACGACGAGAAGCGCATCTTTCTCATGCTCGAATTTGCAGGCAAAGGCGAGCTTTACAAGCAGCTGAGCAAACACGGGAGCTTCTCCGAGAAGCGGAGTTCGAGATATATTGACCAAATGTCGGATGCATTGCAATATTTACACTCGAAGCACGTCATCCACAGAGACATTAAGCCGGAGAACCTCCTGCTGGGTATCAATGGCGAGCTCAAGATCGGAGATTTCGGGTGGAGTGTGCATGCGCCAAGCAACAGGCGGATGACACTCTGTGGCACACTGGACTATCTTCCCCCGGAAATGGTGGAAGGAAGAGAACACAACGAAAAGGTGGATTACTGGGCGCTCGGCGTGCTCGCCTATGAATTTTTGGTCGGAAACCCACCCTTTGAGGACAGAAGCAGTGTTAATGGTCAGTGCCATTACCCGGTCATGTAAACCAGTACTCATCTTGATTTAGCTACATATCGGCGCATAGCAAAAGTTGACCTCCGCATACCCTCTCACGTTACTCCTGAAGCGAAAGACCTAATATCCAAGGTGAGCTCTCCCTTCTGATTCCCTGCACTCGAGGCATGTGTTTTAATATTTGTAGCTCCTGAAATACAACCCGGAGGAACGCCTCCCATTGGCGGAAGTCTCCCGCCATCCTTGGATTGTCAGATATCGTCCAAAGGAGGTTTCACGAGGGGGAAGCGAAGCTTAGATTCGGGGGCATTTCACTGAAAGCTGTTTGGAAATTGCTCTCGCGTCATGATCCTATGGACTTGCTCACAAGTGTTTGATCATCTAGCCACATGTACCTTTGCGTGTACTGATTTCGGTGTTGAATGCATAAATGATTTTGGTCTGGCAAAGGATAATCCATAACTAGCACTTCGAAGTCACGCATGTGAGAGCGGGTGAGCATCACTGAGATTAGAGGGCGTTTGTATCGTGGTCTAATCAGAACGAGTGACGCGCTCATAAAACCGTCTAACTACCCTGCGTAGTCTCTAGAAAAATGCGTGAAGCGGAGCAATGCAGGACCACCATGCTTCAGTATATCATCGAAGACATATCTGCCCGCATGCGGTTGTAATCGAGGAGACCCTCGATGGGACCAAGAGCTGCGATCGCAATCTGAGCGAAGCACGTCAATGCTCACACATCACAAGCACTATGGCGGTGAACCTACATCCTTATCCCATAGATATTTCTGAGCCACGCGTCTGATCTCGTCAGGAGTCACAGCATCGACGGCATTCTCAATTTGCTTTGGTGTCATACGGCGACCAGTTGTAACCAATTGTCGGCCAACGTCTTCAGCAATTGCGGTGGTGCCATCCAGGCTAAGAAGAAGACCGGCTTTAAGTTGACTTTTAGCACGTTCGACCTCAACGTCGGTAGGAGCCGTAGACATGCGCGTCCATTCCTTAAGCGTGAAATGGGCCATGTCGTCGAGGTTCATGAGGTTCTCTGATACCAGGTAGATACCCCAAAGACCAGTATCTGAGTAGGACGTGGAAAACGACATGAAGCTATTGGCGAGGTTGTTTGAAGAAATGATGTGGGAAAGTCGAGAAGATAACAGTGACGATGCTCCCAAAGAACGGTCCCAGTTGCCCATGATCGATTGCATTACCAGCATGGGGAAGTAGTCGGGGGAACTCCAGCCCACGCCTTCAACAGCAATGGCAACATGGGCACAAGGGAGCTCGTCATCACGGACCCGAACTTCTGAGCCGATGAAATCAGTGCGAGGGTGAGCAAGACGACCAAGAGGGATAGGATTGGAAGAGACGGGTAGAGAAGAGAAATGTTTTTCGGCCAACTTTACAAGCTCCTGGTGGTCAACACCACCCGCACCAACTAGAACCATGCGATCAGCGGTGTAATTGGTCTTGATATAACCCGCAAGATCATCACGCTTGATGGACAAGATGTTGGCCTTGGGACCAAGAATTGTGCGGCCCAGGGGCTGACCTGTAGGATGTTGGTAATTGAATAAGCAGAAGAGTGGGGATATACCTTGAAATGCAACGGAGTGGAGATGATCAAAGACAACCTCCTCGAGTTGTTTGTCGACTTCCTGTTGCTCACGCAGGATGACATCTCGCTCGCGCTCGATCGCAGCGCCCTCGAGTTTGGAATTTTGAAGTATGTCACTGATGATATCGACGGCAACTGGAACGTCTTTACGGAAGCTCTTGGCATAGTAAACAGTCTGTTCACGCGAGGTATACGCGTTCAGGTGGGCACCAAGGTTTTCCACTTCCAGCTCAAGGGCATGCTGGTTTCGGCGACTAGTCCCCTTGAAAGCCATGTGTTCCAGGAAGTGTGCTGTCCCGTTTGTTTTGTCGGTCTCCGCGCGAGAGCCTGCATCAATCCAAACGCCAACAGTAGCGGTCTGTGAATGCGAGTGGGACTCAGTTGCAACGGTGAGCCCATTTGGCAGCGTGGTCGTCTCGGTGATGGGTGCCGGGATATTCACCGTCGTCGCAAACGACCTTGAGGGCCGCTGGCAACTATGTCAAAATTTGGGGTAAGTGAAGAAGCAAGCAAACTTACAGGGTGACGAGCTGCGCTGCGGAGGGCACGACCGAGCGACGTTCGAAAGGCCATTTGGGAAAAAGACGAGGCAAAGTAAACGTTCACCGTGACCGAAAGCTCGGGTGTTCTCGGTCCCCGGAATTTGCCGGGTTTACTTCTCAGGATGGATCACATGACATTTACCTACTACAGGGACAGTCTAACACGCCCTCCGGGGACGGCACATCTCCAGTGCCCTTGCACGCCATGAGAGAGAGTAAAGCCATTCTCAGATGCCGCTAGGAAAGCGCCTGATTCAGAAACAACCGAATGACTGCCATCAGTCACTGCATCATCTGCAATCTCCTGCTCAAAGTTTGCCTCCATCTCGGGCGCAACAAACAATGAGATGCTGTCGCTGGCTACCGTGTCCGGAATATGCGCCGAAGCACCTGATAGAGCGTCTTTGGGCAAATGATAAAACTGCCAACAAACTCACAAACTCAGCGATGCTTTTCGTAAACCTATTCACTCACACGGACGAGAGCACCTTCTCTTGGTGCTGGATTAGTGTCGAGAGCAATGCATCCACGTGACGGACTCCCTGCACGGATGCGGTGGAGTTGAGAAACCTGGATGGACCGACGGCGTGGAATGTTGGTTATCGAGCAATAGACAAGAATAGACAGCGGTAGAGGACATTGTTACGTGCCTGCTGACTTGAAGGATCTATGACACCGACATAAAACTCATCGTCTTTGTCTACCCAAGTTGTATGCAAAGAGGAAAGACCATGTTTTCGGATGGCACTGAGCAGTAGTTGAGTAGGATTTCCAGACTCTAGCGATAGGAGCAGATTCCCATCCGAGCTGGCAGCGCAAAGGTGGCACGAATAAATGGAATGCAAATCTAGGACAGGGAAAAGAGATTTTACCACGTAACGTTCAGGTTACCGGTTAATGCGACTAGTGGAGGGAAGGAAAGCTCAAGGGCTGGCAGAGGTGAAGGTGGTCTGGAAGTGAACGCGATACCAATGGCACCATTCGACAGAATCGACCCGTTGTAGAAAAGTGTGACCGGACGACCGGTGATGAAGGGAGTAGACGAAGCGATGAGAGAGAGCTTCACGCGAACCAACATATGAGACAGAAAATGGGCCGAAGAACACAAAGCTGCAAACCTTGTTCGCTTGGGGAAATGCCCTCTGGAGCACGTTCGCCAGCCCTTCTGGCGCGTTATCGGAAAAACAGAAGATATTATCTACAGTAGATGGGCTAATAGACATAGTATTAGAGATGAGCGTCACCAACAAGGGAAAAGGCGCACTCGGTATTTCGCAAACTGTTGGGTAACAATTCTGAGTCCAAGTCGTTCGCATGTCCTGATGACAACGAACTCATCTGGGCAAGGGGACTGCGACTCCAAACGCGCTCCCAGTCAGCCTTGTCATCAGTCCCAGAAAGCTCACTGTGGATTTGTGTCCGTCCATCCACGGTGTTGGCTCGTGTCACTCTCGTCGCGTCCTCGGCAAATCTGCTTCGGGCGGCGTGCCACCTCCCGACATGAACATCTGCACGGCCCGGGATTGTGGACTGGAAAGAAATGCCGTCTACAAACGCATACGCGAGAGAGCAACCCGGGTCACTGCGGACTCTGGGGTTGGAGCGTTGATAGGGTAATGGTGCAGATATACAGCCGACATGCTTGGGATAGAGCCGGGAGAGGATGGAAGTAATATGAGACAAGACGTCTGGGGGAGTCGTCGCGGAGGGGGCAAGGGCAAAAAGGAGGATGGAGTTCGGCGAGGACGGTTTATGTCTTGTCTGGAGCGACTGGCGAAGCGTGCTCAGCAGTGAGCGGGCACACGGAGAATGATACGTGACCGCGCAGGAAACCGGCGACGACATTTGTGAACCAACTCCGTTGTCAGTCTTTTAGACGAGCTGGTCTCGTTGTTGGGACACTTCACATGGCTGTACCTCTGATACAACCAAGACCAAAAGGTCGTCGCGAGTTTATCACCCCAGCTTCCGGATGCACCCCGCTCGGCATAGACGAGACACATGCGCTTGGCTCCTGTGGTCCATATCGCGAGTCGATGGTGCCAACTGCCCGCTGAACCGTAAAAACGCGTCCAACTGGAACACGGTGACTACGTGACTATTCAGTTGGATCGGCGACCCAACACCCCGACTCGCGCACGACGAAACGGGAGTAGCGAACTCGCGGGGGACAGCGCGCTTGCAGAGGATGAGCGAATGCGCGCGATCACGTGCCAGCGGTGGTGTTCCAAATGGGTCCGAGTGCGGTCGTGCTTTGACGGGCTCATCAGCGCAGGACGCGACTCGAGCATCTGCAGCCGTCTCCCCATTTCTTTCCCTTTCTCTCCATCTCATCGCCCCCCGAGCTTTAAATCCCTTCCCCCGTCTACCCGACTCCAGCCATGGCGACCTTCCCACCACACACCACCAGTACCACCCGGTCAAAGTTACTCAACGATTATGTCTGTTCAGGTCGTCTCGCTTCGGAGCGCGTCGTTGACCCCCTTACTTCCCAGCAACTCGGGGATTCCCTCGGCAAAGGTGCATTCGGACAGGTATACCGTGAGTTCTCCTCTGCACGCGACGAACTCGATGGGTTCATGTGGGTCATAGGTGCGCTTAATTGGGCCACCGGTGAAACCGTCGCCGTAAAGGAGATCCAATTGAGTAACATACCCAAAGGCGAACTCGGGCAGATCATGGTCCATCTTATTTGTGTAGCATCTCCGCCCTTTTTCTCATCCTTTCCATAGTCGGAGATCGACCTGCTCAAGAATCTTAATGTATTGCATCCTGTCACTCGTTCCATCACGCAGCTGATCAATTTCAGCATCCCAACATCGTCAAATACAAAGGATTCGTCAAGACGCGAGAGTACTTGTATATCATACTGGAGTATGTATGCAACTTATCTATTCACTCTTGATCGACCTCTCCCTAGGTTCTGCGAAAATGGATCCTTACACAACATATGCAAACGCTTCGGAAAATTCCCCGAGAATCTTGTTGCTGTTTATATCCGTCAAGTACTCGAAGGCCTCGTCTATCTCCATGACCAAGGTGTTATACACCGAGACATCAAGGGTGCAAATATATTAACGAACAAGGACGGTTGCGTCAAGCTTGCAGATTTCGGAGTCGCCAGTTCAACCACGACCGGCGCAGTTAGTGACGACGCTGTCGTCGGCAGCCCATATTGGAGTATGTTATATCTTTTGCTTTGCTGGAACGCTTTGACGTTTCTTGTTGTCAGTGGCGCCAGAGGTTATCGAACAATCCGGTGCAACCACCGCCTCCGATATTTGGTATGTTAAAGTGCACACGCGTTCCCTTCTCTCATGCTCTTGCCTCAGGAGTGTTGGCTGTGTAGTCATTGAGCTTCTAGAAGGCAAACCGCCATACCATTTCCTCGATCCCATGCCAGCACTTTTCAGAATCGTACAAGACGATTGTCCCCCAATACCAGAGGGTGCCTCCCCAATTGTCAAGGATTTTCTTCTTCACTGTTTCCAAAAGGACAGCAATTTACGGATATCAGCGAAGAAGCTTCTGAGACATCCATGGATGGTGGCTGCGAAGAAGCAAATGGATTTATCTGCCGAGATGGATGGACACCCGGGAAGTAACAGCTCCCAAACATCGTCTAGTGCACAAAAACGTCCCCCGAGTAATTATAACTATGACGAAGCTGTCCTTAAGGTGCAAGAATGGAATGAGGCTTTGAAATGTAATTTTCTTTTACTTACCATGCAACCAAAAAGATCTGATTATATTCAGCCCCAACACGTCCATCGAAGCATGGTGGTCGGGCCGGCAGTAGTGATGGCCCTCCTCCATCACCTACGCGCCCATTGCACAACAAAGCTAGTATTAACCTATTCCAACACTCAGTACTCGGGTTACAACAATCAATATCGGCACCGATGGCTCTCAAAGCGCCGCCGCCTGCACCGGGTAAACCTTCGGCGCCTGTTGGTTTCGTGGAGAAAATTCGGGAACCATTAGCGCTCGTCCTTCAGCAACCTGAAGAGCAAACCGATAACTGGGATGACGATTTTGAGGACGGCCCTTCGTTCTCGAAGTTACAAGGTATGTAGCTCGTATACCTTTCGTCGACTCTTTGGTCGAATGTCCAAACGTAGCATTGGAGAAGTCGGGTACAGAGGATGACAAACCAGAAGTCGATGATAACGCTCAGACAATACGGCCAAGTCGTAGTCCAGTTGGTCCAGGTACCATTCCACTCGCGAAAGCCCCCGCAGCAGATATTGTCCCGATCGTGGAGGACTATTCAGACCTTGCATCGGAGGAAGATGACATTATTTTGCAGGAAAAGGTCGCCGACTTCAAGGTTAGTTCCAATTGAGTTTACTGGCCACTCGTGGTGTGATGTAATATCAATTGTAGTTGAAGAATTCTGTGCGCCGTGGCCTGTTTCATCCGGATGATATTAAAACCCTTGGCATTGCACCTAGCTCTCCCGGTCCAATGTCAGCTCCACTCCCCAGCCTTTCACGCAAACCCTCGCGTCCTTCGTTAAGTCCTGGCGGTTCGAATGGACCGCCACCTGGTTCACTTCGGTCGCATTCACGATCCTCATCCTTTGTTGGCTCTGGTTCGAGTGGCTCCGGGTCATTTGGCCGCTCGGAGGCCAAGCGAGTCACAAGCTCTCATGAGTTCGACAAGTACGCAGAAGAGGACGACGAGGACTATGATGACGTGTTCGGCAAGGCCAACGGTACCAGTGAGCTTGTTTTAACTTCTGGTGGTATTTGGAGGCTCCCAGATTGATAATCGAATCAGCCCTCGAACAGCCTATCCAAACTTTGCAGCTCAATACTCGATACTCCAACAAGTCCTGGGTGCGCTCGCTGAAGTGTTCATTGCCAAGGTTGCTAATCGCGAGTTAGCTGGGAGACGATGACGACAGCGACGATCCTTTTGCGGAGGTACGACTTGGCGCTGGGTTGTAACCTCAGCCTCACTTCTCGCCAGATAGATGAAGGGTTCGCAGAGGACGATCTCGAAACCAATTTACAGCGAGACAAACATGCTCGTCTGTGCAGCATGGTGAATCAGTTGGTCGATGAGCTCACGCCCTCGGCACCCGACTTTCAGCTCCGGGATGCTTGCGATCAGCTGGCGAGTACTGGATTTTTGCAGTCGCCACGGTCCTTTGGTTGACCAATTCGTAGATTGCCATCATGACGGAGAGTCCAGAAATGCTATTCCAATTAGTCTCGTCCCATGGCATGCTAGCAATTTTAGAGGTACTGGAAGGAAAATGTTCTCGGGATGTTTTGATGAAGTTGCTTCACATAATCAATCTGGTACGACGCCTATAGTAGAAAATCGTCCCAACTGACCTAGGCCTTGGCAGCTTGTCACAAGCGACCTGGGGGTGTTGGAGAGCTTTTGTCTTATCGGCGGGATTCCTGTGATGATGGGTGATTTCTCCTACTGGCCTTTTGGTGACTCCTGCTTATGATGGACAGGTTTCACCTCCAAGAAGTATCCTTCTGAGTGCAGGACTGAGGCGTCAAATTTCATTCGGCTGCTCTGCCACACCTCAGCACTAACCCTTCAAATGTTCATTTCGTGAGTAGTCCTGATCTTTGGTAACCTATTTATCTCACCGCAGGCAGATGTCGCGGACTCAAAGTTCTTGTTGACCTCCTTGACGAAGACTACACGGAACAAAGCGAGCTTGTCGTGGACGCCCTCAACGGGATCGGAAGTGTCTTTGAGCTACAAAGTCCGACGACTAAAAACGATTTCTGCCGTATGTTTATCAGAGAAGGGCTTCTGGATCCGTTGTCTTCGGCGTTGTTGAGCGTGATGGGTAACTACAGCGAGACAGCCATCGAGATGAAGCACAAGATTATCCAAATCTTGCTAGTGTTTTCGCAGGTGACGCAGAGCGATATACATGTACGAAATGCAATGGGGACAAGGAAGATCATCCGCCGTAAGCACCGAGCGTCTCGACTCCGATGAGAAGCTGAGACAAGATATGTAGGCTTGATGCGTGCTTGCGAGTTACTCGAAGGAGACTGTCTGATTCAAATGCTCAAGGTGGTGAAACACCTGTCGATGAATGCAAATTTGCTTGAAGTACTTCAGAACGCAAATGCGATTGAGATTCTTATCAGACTTCTGGATGAGGACCGGGCAGGCCCACATGGGACAGTAGGTCATTCCAGTGACGTGAGGGTTTGTTGGTTGAGCCACATCTGCAGGAAGTATCCAACCACATCTTCCAGACGTGTTACAACCTCTGTAGGCTCAACAAATCACGGCAAGAAGAAGCAGCTCAGGCAGGTATTATCCCGTGCCTCAAGCGTGTTATCGAGACCAGTTCGCCTCTGAAACAATTCGCGCTTCCCATTCTCTGCGATCTTGCGAGCGCAGGCAAGAGCTGTCGGAACTTACTCTGGCAACATAACGGACTGACTCTGTACCTGAGACTGCTGGAGGATCCGTACTTTCAGGTCAGCGCATTGGAAGCCATCCTGTCTTGGTCAGTCCGTTTGGTTTGGTGCATTATCAGGGTGGCTACTTACTGTCGTGGTAGGTTGCAAGATGAGACTGCCAAGATTGAGGATCAACTCGTCAAATCGGAATCGCTTGACACCCTGCTCAACTGTTTCGTCTCTGCCAAGGCCAACTCGTTTGAGAACCTGCTTGACCCGCTTCTCAAGATCTGCCGCATATCTAACGCACTCACCATTGGCCTCGCCAAAGCGTCCTTCTTCAAACGCATCATCGACAGACTATCGCACAGTCGCGCCGTCGTCCGACTCAACCTGTTACGCATCCTGAAGGCCGTTTGTGATGTGCATCCAAACCGGGCGATCTTGGTGGAGAGATATGGGTTGCACGAAATCGTGAGCAAGCTGAGCAAAGAAGATGGTGCTGTGCTCGTGCGGGAGCTGGCGAGGGAAATACTGCCTGTTCTTGCGCCTGCACTGAAGCCAGCGCCGGGCAAGTCTGGATTGAGGGGGCCGGATACACCCAAACACAGCTCGATCGTCGCTCCGAAGAAGGCACGAAGGACAGCCTCTGAAACGTCGGCGCTGCTTGGTTCGTCGGGCACGTCGCTGGGAGGTGTTGGCACTACGACCCGGTTGGGGGTCGAGCGTTCACACTCGTCATCGCGACATCGACTTGGGGACATTGCATGGCGGGCCAACGCCCGTCGGTGAAAGACGGAGCGAACACATGTGTACTATATCGGACTACGTTCTTTTTTCATTCATTGTCGTCGTTTGCCGTCTATTTAACCCACTTCACGGTAGCACAGCACTCTCATTCGCACGTATAGTAGAAGCCCTCGTAATGATTAATGCCAGATAGCAGATTGAATAACGAACGAAGCTGCAATAGGAGCGGTGTGTCTATTTGCGAGAGAATGGGATCTGAAACCCCGAGACAAGGGCTCTTGCCTTGTTCTGGGCACCCTGGCCTTCAGCATTGGTGATGAAATGAATATGCATCCCGTGGGTTTTTGGGTAAGCCTCCAGGTTGACCTCGATCTGGGGGAACAAGCCGAGAGCCTCTGGGGGGAGTCCGAATGAGACGACGCCGGCAACGCCGCTGGGGGTCTGCATGTTGCTGGAGGAAGGGGGCAACACGATTCCGGGGAACTCGCGCAAACGCGGCAGGACAAACTCGGAGAGGGTGGCGATGAAGTTGTACATTTGTGGGCCCTTGAGTTCGACCTTGACGCCGAGGGGGAGACCCGGGCGGACCCAGCCACTGACGGACTTTTTGCCCTTGACGATCTGCACGCCGGCAGAGGAGTGACGGCCACCACCGTTGTTCGTCTCGCCAGAGATGGCTCTGAAGGACGCGACTGCGTTGAGGAGGACGCTGCGGTTGGAGATGGCATCCTTCATCATGGTGTGGAGGACGATTCTGTCGAGCCTGACGACGCTTTGTGGGGTGGTGGGGGGGGCGGGTTTCTTCCCCAGACGGTCGCCGCCGACGGGGGGGTTCAGACGGTTTTTGGAGTAGGGGTCACTGTGGTCGAACCTGCCGCGGACGGTGCGCGGAGGGGTGGGGGCGGACTGGTGGACGTAGGACATGTACATGATGTCGTCCCGGAGGGTGGTGTGGTAGTGGTCGCGGAGACGGCATGGTGCGGCGTCGTGGAGGGTGATGTCGACGTGGGGGACGGGGAGGCCGCGCGCGTCGAGGGGGAGGGCGCGGCGTATCCTGGGCGGTCTGCGGAAGAGGCGCATGGAGGAGGAGGAGACAATAGAGACAAACTGAACCGTTTACGTTGGCCAAACAGCCGGGAGCTGACCTGGTTTTTCCATGGCGCTGTCCGCGATGGCCCCCGCGCTGCCCACATGGGACGAGACGATCGTGCCAGCGCTGCGCAAGAGTACGCCTTTGTTTCCTGACCCCGTCCCGTCCTCAGCCCCGTTTGCAGGGCTCGAATCCGAGAGCAGAATCCTCGCCAAACGCATGTCCATCGCATCCGTCTCCTCCCTCGACAGGTCGTCCGCTCCTTCGCACTCGCCCCGCGCCTCCCGCGACATAACCCAGCCCCCCCCAAGTCTCCAAGAAGCAATGAAATCGAGCGCGATACCTCGCCCCAGTCTACAGTACTCCCGGTCCCCAACTGACCCCCACCCAGACAGCACACCCCGCGTCAACGGCGCACCCCCCTCCTTCCCCCCCAAACGCACACGGACCTACTCCCAGCCGCCCTCGCCGACCGCCTTCACCAGCAACCCCCTTCCAACCCCCGAATCCTCTAGGCCGACTTCCCCTCGCATATCTGACGTAAAGCCGACCCGCATACCGATCGCAGCTCGCTCAAGAACAATCAGCAGCTCTAGTCATACTCACGCCATCGCTCAGCGAGCCGACAGCCGTAATGGAGTCCACCACCGCCCGTACCAACCGCCGACACCCGACGCCGCCCAGGACCACCGCGTCGTCAAGGCAAGCGAGGTCCCCCAGCCGGCAACACCGCCGATGGCTTCCATTCGTCACCAGGCTTCCAACATTCTGAACGAACCCCCTCCGTTTGCGACGTCTTCGATTACATCCCCAGCACGCTCGAAGACCTACGATCCCGCGTATCTCGATCCGAGACCCTCCAACGACTCCGAAGAACGCCCCTTTGAGCACTGGTATAGAGGCGACGTCCACAGGAACGGTGGTGTCGGCGAGCTTCGTGTGGCAAAGCATGTCGAGATGCTGCAGATCGCCAACTACGGTCACAGCCTCCGAACAGCCGGTCATAGGCAGTCCCGAGGCCCTTCCGGCCAGATGGACTCCCCCCGTTGGCGCAGGAGGGCTGACAGTGTCGACGTTGGGACTCGCGATAGTCTCTACCTCGACGATGGACCTACAAAGGAGGTGGGTATGGTCCTCGACGAGATTCCATTGACCGACGTCGAAGCTGACCCCGACACCGAGCCCGAGACCTTTTATGACGCGTATACTGGCGCTGATGCAGATGACGCCGTTCACTCGAGCTCTACCTCTGGTCCTCCACCCGCCGCAGCCTCTTTTGACCGTAGTCGGACACCTACGAACGTCTATCCCGTCCTGGATGGCAACGCCACACCAAGGCGTGCGACTAACGCTCACACCACTTCAGATTCATTGCGATCTGGTACACCCTCAGTTCCTCCGAGGACAAGCGCCGAGAGCACTATACCAGCCCCAGGGCAGCGTATGCGCACCGCATCACGCACGACGTCTCCGACATCACAGTTGTCCGACCAGTCGCATACAAAGCGTCGTGCTAAAAGCCCTGCTTCGTCTTCCCCCGCCTCTACCCCGAAAAAGGCGAGGACAAAGGCCAAAAGCCCGCCCTCAGCTTCGCGAAGGGACGACCCGCGGAGTTCTGTCGCGACATATCCAACGCCAGAGGGTAACGTCGTCGACGCGATACCAACGTGGACGCAACCCGTGCAAAAGTCTGGCAATTGGGACGAGGCAAGTGGCTGTTTGGACCGGATCCTATTCGTGCTTACCGCTGCTTTGCCTTCAGGTGGTGCTCCCTGTCGTGGCGCGCAAGAGAGGGCTTGATGGTCAATACGAACAAGCAGACGGCAGCCCGAAACCGAGACTGCCGGAATATCCGCCAATAAAACCTGTACGCGCTCTGACGTGCAGTTGTGACATTCGTGTTGATTGCAATTTGTACAGGCACCGGGCACATTTGGGTACGACTATACGAAATATCGTCCACCGCGTCCGGACGACGAGATAGAACTGAACGAATTTGGTGGTCTCCCGGAAGGTGCCCCGCTTCCAGACGAAGACTCGGTTCCCCCGCCTGCCGAGACGTCCCCGGAGCCGATATCACATCCTGTCAGGCCAGAAGCGTTCATCCGAGCAGACCCTCGGCAAACGGTCCCAAAGCCACCGCATTCTCCCGCACCCTTCTCACGCTACCATCGTACTGAACAAGTACCTACCATCAACGTCACGCGGCCGTCTACCGAGATGGTCGAGCGCCGACAAGAACAAGAGTACGAGGACGTGGTCAGGGGGTGCTGCAAATGCGTCATCATGTGATTTCCTTGATATCTGAGTATCCGGGTGCTGTTTCTCCAAATTTTGCTTGTTCACTGCGCATTAGTCTCCGTACATTCAGCATTTCCAATCACACCTTTCCTTTTACTGCCATCTATTCTTGAGACGACCGATCGCCGTCCTGCCGTTCCTCGGGAGTGTCTGCTCCGACTTCCTTGTGATGAACATTCTCAACTGTTTATTCCTCATCACGGTATACCACTTTTTATACATACCACGACGGAGTGGAGAGCCTCTCGTTTGTCCAAGTTGACTCCACACCCACCTCTATCTCTCATTGGACCACGTACATATCGCGTTTCTACTCACACGTCCCCCCACGTTCATTAGTAAATGACATGTAGTATGGAGTCGCTCGTCTTTCCGTCTCTTCTTCTTCAAGGCTTACATTATCGTCGCGGTAGTCTTTCAACGAGTGGCTTCCAACGATTCCAATTGCATATCATGACGCGCAAGTGACATGGGTTGTAGCGCACCGACGCTCAACGCAACCAACTAGCCCCTACGATGAGCACACATCAAGAGTCGCGTCAAACGTCCGGCTTGCACGCAGGTACCCTCGAGGGTCCCGCCGTACCTGGTCGATGGCGTAGGTGACGTCGACGCGGTACGTACCCTCTCCGTCCGAGCCCAATTGCACCCGGGTGAGGTTCGCCAGCGCCTCGAGAACGCGTCCGTTCCGCGTCCACGCGACCGTGTAGCTCTCCGCGTTCGCGACGGGATGTTCCCTGAACTGGGCGAGCTTGACCAGGTCGACGTCGACGTCGATCGTGCGGTCGCTTGGGCCCGATAAACACGACACGCGGAGGTCCTGTATGAGATCGATTCGTCCGAGGAGCGAGAGCCAGAGTCCTTCCATGCAGACGCTGCAAAAGTTGGGTCGGACAACGCTGCGCATCAGGCAATCGTCGTTGGTCGGGCGGTAAGACGTCACATTGTCGAGATCGTATCTAGACACGCGCGATCGGGTTAAAATGTTTTCTGTTGTCCCGAGCAGATTCGGAGAGGTTAGCGAGCACGTACGTAGGAAAGAGGCTGTAGCATCCTCGAGTGGCGTTGAACCTTGCATGCCCGTGCGTCAGCGCCCAACGTCGGGTCGGGGTCATTTCTGAAATGTGCGCTCACTCTTCGGGAGTGCCGTATTCGAGAACCTCGACGCTACAGAGTTGAGCCTGACCCTGGAGTTCTCTGTTTCGGAGTGCGAACTCGAGTACGTGCTCGCCCTCGACCAGCGCGTGCTCAAAGAGGATGTCGTAGTGCCACCTGTCCACACCGATATCGCGTCGGGGTGTCCACCCAAGATCGGCACCGTCCAGGGTTACAGCGAGGTCGTCCACATGGGGTATTCCAGAGAGCGAGAACTTGACGAGGTGACGGGCATACGTCCCAGACGACGAGAACGTCAACGACCACGGGTGTTCGACCTCGAGAAGCGTCCACGGGTACGACTGCACCGGCATGACAGAACGCTCCACACGCAAGCGGTCCCCGTGCGTCAACCAGTGCGCCCACGTCACGTTTGTAGGATCGTGTATGGCATTGACCCCAAAATAAGCGAAGCCGCCGTCGTATTCTTCACCAACATCGATAATGGAATGCCCGATTTCGTGACGCAGAACCAGGGCGCCATTTGCCAGCGAAGCAGTCGTGGTACTTTGGATCACGTCAGTGTTTGCGGTCGGACAACGGCATCGGTAGCCTTACGTGTATTCGCCTCCAAGTCCTAGGGATAGAACGGGCTTAGCATGCCCCCTTGCGACGGAAAGCAGACCTACCGCCATACAACGGGTCGTTCGCTGTGAAAAACAGTGTCGGTTGGCCGCAAGACGGCGCCAAGGCACGGAACACCCACCAAGCAGAACTGCGTAATTACACTTGTCGCCGAGAGACGCACAGGCCGCGAGAGCCACGTCAGAGTGGTTGGCATACAAGCCCCTCAGTTCGGTCCCGTCCCTGTACAAACCAAATGGCGTGCTGCGGAGGAGAAGAAAGGTCTTGGTGTGTGTGAGAGAGGGATCATCGCGCTCACTCCTTTGCCTTGCCGCCTATACCGATGCCACTCTGTCGTGGGATGTGAGCGAAGACGGACTGCAAACACAAGCTCTGGATACCTCTTTGCTGGGAGTAAAGACAGCCCAGAAATTGAGCAACGGCCTGACAGTGAAAAACGTCTGATTGGTGGACAAGTCGCGCGCCAGTCGAGAGGCATCCTCCAAAAACTTGTCTCGCTCCCCGGCAGTGTCTGTGGTGCTGTCACATTTCCACCCGGGCTCTGGAGACCGCAAAGGGCTCACGTACACCCATCAGCAAAGAACGCCAAGTTGACGCGATTTTCCGCCGGTCCGGATGTGATCAGAGGCACGAGTTCCAATGGTGGCAGGTCAACATCCAAGATGTGGGTGTTGCGGACAGGACTGTCCCGTAAGAACGGAGCTTGGACTAAAGGGCGTGCGATGGCGGGGAATGAGGCGGAGAGATCGTTCGAGCAGTGCGGCTGGACTTGGGAAAGGAGATGATGGGCATCGTGAGACACCGCCCGAAGCACGCTCCGGGTTTCCCTAGGATGGGGGGCGGGAACCGGAGATACGTGCTTGATGACCGCCTGGGTGAGCAAATCCTTGTGTATCTGCACCGACCGAAAGGAGACAAGCTCGCAGAGGCCGTGGAGAGGGTTCGTGCGGAGGACGAGTTCCCAAGGTCGTGTGTGCACACCATGGGCAGCACAGCCAAGTGCGCTGGATGCCACGGCAACGATGGACAAGCACCTCATGATAGGGTGTTGGGTGCTGAATGGACGAGAGGCGGCCAAGACGGTAAACACCAGAAAACAGCATGGCATCCGCCGAAGCGACACCTCCCCGCTGGACCTGCGCCTCATGCAACCATTCAGAGCCCGGGGACCCAGCTACGGCGCTTGGAGGCGAGGTAAACACTACACCTGCCATTTTTGGAACCGGGGTGTCGCTCTTCCGAGTTCCAGGAGACGACGGCCACGACGATGTGGGCGAAGACGTTCGTCAAAGTGCACATACCCCACCGCTCGGGGAATTGCAGCCTTGTCGGCGTCTTGGAGCAGCTGGAACCGCACCAGGCGACAGATGGAAGAAAGATAGCCTTGGTGGGTCCTGGCAAACCTGTATGGTCGCGTTACTGAGGATCGCATGCAGATCCTGCATGGAACGATGGGGTGAGCCACGGCGATATATCTTTCTACGGACGCGGCTGATCCAACTCTCAGACACAAGGATTATCTATTCCAGAAACGACTCGCATCGAAGCTGCCGCTTGATTCGTTCAGGTTCGACTTTCGGTACGGGGGTGATGCACGGAGTCTTTTCCGGGGGGGGCGCTGAACGCAACCAATGTAGGGGAAATCACGAAAGTGGTGGCCAGTGGAAACAGGGTGGACTCGCTGGCGACGTCGAGGACCTCGTGACCGTCGTCGGTTACCTGCGATCCACCTATGGGTATGAGGTTGAGATGGTCGTCGGCCACTCCCGTGGTTCTATTGTTGGCATGCATTGGCTGTGCACGTCGGAGGAAGGGAGGCGCGTAGGTGGTCTGGTGAACGTGTGTGGACGATACCGGATGCATGTGAGCGGTTTCAAGCCTTGCTCCACATGGACTGACACGGGCTCGGTTCAGCGCATATACGGTGATTGTTACAGGTCCAGGTGTTGATGAGACACTCACGGGTTTCAGACGGCGCCGAGACCTACAAGGAAGAGTTTGCGACCAAGGGGTACTACGACTGGCATGTGGTCGTCGCGCGCAAGGCTGTTGTGCGGAAGATATACCCTCACGATCTGGAGCAATTCTCACGCTGGGACACGGCGATCGTCTGGGACAGTTTTCCGTCGTCCACAGATGTCCTGACCATACACGGTCTCGCGGACAAGGTTGTGCCGGCGTGCGTACCTGGGAGGTCTGTGAGGGGAGAACGCTGATGCTCGCGTTGCAGTTACGATGCCGTCATCTATGCGCGTGCGTTCGGAGCGCGAGCACCCGGGACACACAGTCTCCATCTCATCGAGGATGCCGGCCACAACTTTGCGGGGGTGGGCACGACGACACTGTTGCGGTGGTGCTGACGCTGACCGGTCTGACTCAGTGCCAGGACGAGGTGGTGGACTGCATCCTCGACTGGTGGCGCGCAAAGTGCTCGGGATCGCTGGTCACGGGGGTGTTCCGGACAGGGGCGCGGGCCAGGCTGTAGGCGCACCTCGTTGGGCGTTTCCGGGCTGCTCGGACCGACATCGTGGCAGTCGCTGAAACACGATCGCAGATGGCAAAGGGGCGTTAAATAGGAGCGATAGTATAGTTATGGTCACGAGTAGGGTATGTGGCTACAAAAGAGAACACGACTAGGTGGAGTGCGAGTACCGTAGGTGTTGTACAGTAACGGAGAGCAGTTACAAGCATGACACGAGTCCTTCCTCTCTCTGATGAGATGATGCTCGGCAGACGTCTAAGCCAGGCCGTCCTCTGGGGACGCGTCGACGGCAGGTCTGCCATAGGGTGTGAAAGCAAGAATGCGGTGATGATGGACGCGCCAGCGTCGGCGGTGCACTGCGGGCGCAGCGGGACGCGTGCTAAAAGAAGACGGGCGCGACGGAGCTCGCGGCGGCGCTGACGGTGATGCGCGAGGACGAGGGGTAGCCTCTGGGGTCGGACGCCTGGGGCGGCGGGGAGGGCGCGCTGTGGGTGGCGGGCGCCTTTGGCTGGCCAGCGGGGGCCTGGTGGGGTGCGTGCTGCGAGCTCATGGGGGGATGCTGGCGGGCAGAGGAGGGGGGCCGTTTTAAGCTGCGAGCGACATCGCCTCGGGTGCTGACAGAAGCGGAACCAAGAAAGATGGCGCGCGCACAGGACGGATGCGGCGATCACTCTGCGGGACGCGCACGCAGGCCTTGACAAGACCGTCGTCGCGTCTGAGGCTGTGCTGTATCCAATATAATATACAGCACGGCCATTGCCGAGCATGTGGTGGCTGTGTTCACACCCCTCGCCGGCGTCGGTGAAACCGCCGAGGCTGCCGAGGACACGCGATCAGGTGACCTACAACGCCATCGTACCCACGCTCAAGCCTCGCCTCCCCAAACGGCCACCACGATCTTCCCACTGGGAAACTCAGCCTGGGGTCCCACAATGAGTGATGGACGCGCCTGTTCTTGTTCTCCGCCATCTCGCGGTGTGCATCCTGGATCGCGTCCAGCCCATACACCTGTCCGATCACAGTCAGCGGTCCGTGCCCGCCGGGTCAGACCACACCACCTTGTGAATCCAGGTCCGCATCGGCCCGCCCCCTTCCGCCCCTGTGATCTGATCGGCCACCGCCCCGAACCTGTCGACTGGATCAGCCCCGCCCGGCAGCCGAGCTTGCACACTCGCTCGTGGATCAGCGCCGTCTGGTACGCCAGGCCCCGAGACCGCAGCGTGGATCCCTGGATCTTGAGTCGCTTGTACAGGATCGGCCCCAGATTGACTCGGGGCACCTCGCTTCCTGTGAACCAGCGTGCGTTTAAGAGCGGGTCTCGTGCATAAGCTCGCCCTACCGCTCAACAGCCCGAGCAGCGTCATCCTCCCGTCCACCGCCAGCGAACCAATGTTCTTCTCCCAGTGCGTCCGTCCGACAAAGTCGATGACGACATCGACACCCTTGCCGCCGGTCGTCTTCCCGACCTCTTTTTCGAAATCTTCGCTCACATAGTTCACCGCGTGCGTCGCCCCGTTCGGGATCGAGCGCAGCCAGTCCAGCTTGTCCCTCGTCGACGCCGTCGCCGTCACCGTGTGCCTGAGCGGCGACATCAGCACCCTTGCCCGTCGCACCCGAAACGACAACGCACGCCCCGAATGCACGTGCCATCTGGATCGCAGCAACACCGACCCCGGATGCGCCAGCGTGCACGAGCACGTCGTCACCCTTCTTCACCTCGCCGTATTTGACCACCGCCTGGTAGGCTGAAACACAGGTTGAGATGCCCCTTGATGCCCGTCCATGCCCCTCGGCCGGGCATCAATTCGCCGTGCGCACCTGTAATGTAGTTCTCCGGAATGCTGGCAGCCTCGACCCACGACAGGCGGCCCGGTTTCTCGATCAGCAGCCCTTGATGACACACAACGTACTCGGCACCTGCGCCCTGGAAAACGCCCGTTAGCATCCTCGATTCGGCGTCGCCCGGGCCATACCCCCCCGACGAGCCCATAGACCTCGTCCCCCACCGTCCATTGGCTGACTTGTGGGCCGAGTTCGTGCACGACGCCGGAGAACTCGACGCCAAGAATGGGAGACGCACCCGGGGGCGGAGGATACCCGCCCTCGCGCTGCGCCAGGTCCATGCGATTCAGGCCAAACGCTGCGACCTGACGCCGCCGTCAGCCCTGTGACGCTCGCACGACAGGGGCCCACCTTGACCAGCACTTGTCCCTCCTTTGGAAGTGGGCGCTCGGTGTCTCCGATGTACAGGTTCTCGATGGGACCTTTGCCGTCCTTGATTAACACAGCACGCATCGTCGGCATCATGAATGTCAGTGGAGGCGTTGACAAAGCCCAGACGTCCCTTGGCAGGTCCGACAAATGTACCCACGAACGGTAATCTCGTGCGGTCGCGCCCACCCAGCCAGTCAACTACTCGACACCCGCCACACGCCGTACAGCATCGCGAAATGAACTCGAGAGCGTGTTCGACGCGGGCGATGGCGTGCGCACGTCGTCTGACTAAGCAGCGGATGACCAAGGCTGTGCCCTCACCCGACCTTCTCCCTCCTCTCTCTCTCTCTCTCCCGGAGCCCGTCGTCAGCCACCCCCTCCTTGAATCGCAGGCGATTTGTGCTGCTATCCATGCAATTTGCCAAGGAAGCCTGTCTGCCGCTCTCTGGCGAGCACCTCAAGGTCGAAGACGTCCAAGAGGCCTACGTCGAGCAAAAAGACAAGTGTGTCATGTTCTCCGTACCAGTCCACCCCCAGCCTCATCCACCGTCGCCGCAGCTTGCTTGGCGCGATTGGCGCAACCAAGGCCATCTTGGCAGGCCTCCGGGAGTTCAACAAGAACGATTGGGTCGTCCGATATCCCACACTCCAGGCGCTGCCCACCGACCCGTCCGTCGCACCTTTAGACCTACCCCCTCGCCGCGCCCTTTCTTTTGCAGACGACCCATCCAATGTCTACCTTCCCTCTCATCCAGAGTCCACCTCTACGACGACGACGACGACGGACATCCAGCAACAGCCAGCTGGGCACACAGAGGTACATGTGGCGGAGGGTGATCATCTTGTGGACAAGGCTGGCCATTTTCATATCCTCCGACTTGATCTTAAACTCGGCCCCCATGGTTCTTCGACTTCTCCCGCCGCCCTTGTCTCCCAGCTGGAGAAGGCGTCGATTGCCAACCTCTTGGACGAGCGCATATCCGCAGCTCTCCACCACATGGACAAACTGCGACTCCGTGTCGAGGACACGTCGTCCAAGGTGTTGGTGACGGGGGACCTCAACTCTGGCAAATCCACCTTTGTCAATGCCTTGCTTCGGCGCGAGGTCATGCCCGTCGACCAGCAGCCTTGCACGACAGCCTTTTGCGAAGTCCACGATGCTGCCGAAAACAATGGAGTCGAGGAGGTCCACGTGCTCAGGGGCGATGCTCCCTACTCCGTCACTGACGAATCAACCTTTTCGCGCGTCTCTCTTGCTGATCTGGACAACGTCGTCGCGGACAACGAAGATGATCAACCAAGGCTGAAGATCTACTTGGCGGACAGCAGAGCGGCATCAGAGTCTCTCCTCAACAACGGGGTCGTCGACATCTCTCTCATAGATGCTCCCGGCCTCAACAAGGACAGTCTCCAGACCACCGCAGTTTTCACTCGACAGGAGGAGATCGACGTCATCGTCTTTGTCGTCTCGGCAGAAAACCACTTTACTCTGTCTGCAAAGGACTTCCTTTCCGATGCTAGTAATGAAAAGGCATACTTTTTCATCGTGGTCAACAAGTTTGAACAGATCAAGAACAAGGAAAAGTGCAAACGGCTCATCCTCGAACAAATCAAGGAGCTCAGTCCTTGTACACACGAAAAGGCACAGGACCTTGTTCATTTCGTTGACTCTGCTGCCGCGCTCCGTCCCTACACGGCGAACCCCGCGTTTGACGATCTCGAATCGTCCTTGCGTTCGTTTGTTCTCGTCAAGCGTTCCATGTCGAAACTTCAGCCCGCGATAACGTACTTGTCCAAACTTTTGGCCGACATTGATCTTCTTGCCAGCGCAAATGCCATCGCTGCTCAGGTGGACGTCAATCGCGCCAAGGGCGATCTAGAGAGCGCAAAGCCCGTGTTTGAACAGATGAAGAACGACAGGGAGAGCTTGGAGGACGTCCTCGAATCTGTCGAAGAAACCGGAGCAGCTGCGACCGCCAGCAGGGCCAAGGCTATCCTGTCGGATGCCCTTGAGCGTGTTGGTTCCGGTCAACCTGGTGTGGACGTTGCCATCTCCCTGCCCCGCTTCCCGGGTTTCCTCGCCATCTGGGACTATACTCGGGATGTTCGCAAAGTCTTACTCGCGAGCTTGGACGCTGCAGTCAAGGTGGCAGAGGATGAAGCGCGCCTCGCTACGTCCGCCAGTGTCCAAAAGATCCGGGCTGTCGAGGATCGGTTCCTTCCAGAAGACGTGGCGAGATCCCGTCGGGTTTTCATGCCCGAGGCCATGTTTAGCGTTCGGCCGGGCAAGCAAGGCGCCACACGCCGTCGGTATCCTGCATCTGCCAGCGCAGTTGTCGCGGGCGGTGTATACAACCTCGGAATAGGTCTGTCACAGCGCTCAGACATGCTGGACACGTCCATCCTTGATTTATTTGATTTCAACTACCATTTGCGGATGCATTTTGGAGATGACGAGGCGGACAGGGAAGATGGTGCGGAGAAGAACGCTACAGCACTCAGCTTCCTCTCTTTGGGTGTTGGAGCGCTGACGATGGTTGGCGGCAAGGCGATTGGCATGCGGAGCTTGATCGATGGTGCTGTCCGCATTTCAGAACTATTCGCGGACGAGTCCACGAGGAAGTGGGCGGGACCTGTCATCGGTGCAGTGCTGGTAGGCGCCACGGCATACCTGATACTGGACCTGCCACAGACGATACCCAAGACCGTCGGCCGACGAATTCGGGCGTCGCTTGTCAAGGTCGAGGACGGTGCCACGGAACAGGAACTGTTTGTCAATGCGCATGCAGGGCGGGTGAGCCGGGAGACACGCAAGGTGCTGCGATACGCGTCATGGGATCTTCGGGAGCGATTCAGGACCACCATGGAAGACAGACGGAAGGAGGTTCAGAATGCAGAGGCACTCGAGAAGAAGGCGCAAAGGGCGCTCGACTATTTGCGCAATGTCGAAATAAGGACGGCGGTCATCCGCGACCAGGCAGGTTTGTAGGCTGACTTGTCGAGCATGTTCCTATCGTTGTGTACCTCGAACCTCGTGTTCCACCCGCTCCCGTCTCGTGCAGACGTCAATTTCATATGCGATTTTTATAGACCACGTCGTGTCGACTGCGCAACGCGGCCGTATGAACCATGAGCCTGCAGCGAAGCCAGCGGGGGCATGTCGGAAGACGGGTGTGCGCTGTGCTCGTGGCAGCTCGGTGGGCGAACGAGGTGCGGTCCACCACAGTCTCGGGTGACCCACCAGAGTGGCAACCGACTCCGTGGTGCTCCATGTCATCATGTTGCCAGCGATGGCCTGCGTATATATAGCCCCCCCAGCGACTGCGGAGGGTCCCGCTGACCTGCAAAGATGCCCACCGTCCTGTCGCTCCTTCCGCTCGCGCTCGCGCTCGTCCCTCTGCCGCACGCATCCGCCACCCAGTACTCGCTCGCTCGAGAGTACCACGGGTCGGGGTTTTTCGACCGCTGGACGTTCTACAACCACTGTACGTCCCGGCCCACGTCACGGCGAAGTTTGACCCACCCGGACAGATGACAACCTCACCAATGGCGATGCGACGTGAGCCGTTTCCCCCCGCCTGGTCCCCCGTCTCACGTTGACCCGCCCAGCTTTGTCTCGGCCCAGACTGCGTTTGCCGACAACCTCGCCTACGTGGACTCGTCCACGTCTCATGCGTTCATCCGAGTGGACAATTTCACGACCGTGAGGACACCGAGTGTGCGTCTCCATGCATGCGCTCACCTTGGCAACCAGGTTCCGTGGAACGACAAGCGGAACACCGTCCGAATCACCAGCAATGATAGCTACGCCGTAGGGAGCTTGTGGGCGGCCGACATGTATCACGTGCCCTATGGTGTGCGTCCTCAGCATCGCTGGTTGCCGACGATGATCTCATGCCCCGGCTAGTGTTCTGTATGGCCCGCTTGGTGGAGGTGAGATCTTCCGACTGCCCTCGGACATCATGCGATCATGCCTGTCTCGACAGCCAAGCAGTCCAATGGCCTCAGGGAGGCGAGATTGACACATTCGAGGGCGTCAACCTGCAAACCAACAACCAAATGTCTCTACACACCGAAACCGTCCGTACTGTTGACCCGCGCTCACACATTTCTCTGACGCTGTCCGCTTTCAGGGGTGCACCCAAGTCTCGCCCAACGAGACGTCGACTCTGGTCGCCAGCACCAACTGCTCCTATCTCGCCAACGGGAACCAAGGGTGCATCGTCAATGACCCATCCTCGTCCTCGTTTGGAGCTGGGTTTGCCAACGCCAGCGGGGGAGCTTTCGTAACAGAATTTGCGGCAACCGGCATCAGGTAAGCCAGTCACCCTAGGGACAGAATCCGAGCTCATCGCTCGCCGCGCTCAGCATATGGTTTTTCCCGGTTTGTGGTCCACTCGATCCTGACCGTGGCGCGCTTTAACCCTGACCCACCGCCAGCGTTCCCAAATACCGAGCGCATTGACGAACAACCATACGACGGTCGACACGTCCACCTTTGGGGTTCCGGTCGGCAACTGGCCTGCCACTGGTTGCAACATCCCGGAATTCTTCCAGCCACAACAACTTATTTTCGACATTACGCTTTGTGGAGGTGTGTGCCTTGTCATGTGACTCGCTGGGAACAGCCGTCAACGCTGACCCATTGCACAGACTGGGGTGAGTGGTGAGCGAGTGCTCGATCCAAGCTTGCTCACCGGGCCGTGATAGCTGGCAATGCAGCCATCTTTAACCAGACATGTTCGGGCGTCTGCTACAACGACTACGTTATTGGCTCGCCATCCAGATATGACAATGCCTACTTTGAGATCGGGTACGTCAGAGTGTTTGGCTCGGGCAACTCGACCTCGGCGAGTGGTGGCGGGACGACCTCGACATCGTCGAGCTCGGCGATGAGGCTGATGGAAAAGTATGTGTCAGTTGTGGCGTGCATGTCCGCTGCTATCGGAGGGCTTGGGATGATGCTCCTGTAGAATACCGTTCCACTTGGCTTTTCGCCCGCCAAGTATGTGTGGTAAGTTGTTTGTAGGGCACTGGGTAAATATCCTGGACGGTACTTTTTGCGTATGATAATTCACACCGTGTAGAAGTGCCAGCCACGCTGCAACGCCCCGCGCCGAGGCAAGTTACGGCTTGGGCCCACGGTGGTGCAGAATCGCATAAGCACGGCGATTCGATGGCACGCACGACTGTCGGACGTCGCCCGCGCCGAGAATTCTTCCGACAGGAACCGGTGCGAGCTGTGGGACCGGCGCGCGCACCCTGGCCAGTCCCTCGCGCGTGGTTGGCTGGTCAGACGAGCAGGGCCGTCGGTTTCGTTCCGTTGCCTACGCGTCATGGTTGATCATCATCCGTTCACCAGGTCTCCTGGCCGCCGTGACACAGGCATGTCAACCGCCACGACGGATATAAAAACGTCATTGTCGCTTTGGGATGGAAGAAGCTTTATCTGCTCAAAAACCCAGTTCATTAATGACCTTTTACCCACAGGCCCCTTCGTCGTTCCTTTCCGCAGGCCCACTCATGAATCCCTCGACCGATCCATCCTGTCTGTTTAGTCTAGACGGCCAGGTCGCCGTGGTCACGGGTGGCGGAACAGGTGCCGCTCCGTCTATCGCGCGATCCTCATCCCCGCTTATCACACTCCAGGTATAGGACTCATGATCGCCACCTCTCTAGAGCACAACGGCGCCACGGTGTACATCATTGGCCGGCGCCTGGACGTCTTGCAAAAGGCCGCCCTGGAAAACAATGTTCGCAGCTTCACCTTGTCCATTTGAGTAACTCACCCCCGCACAGAGGTACGGGAAGATGATCCCCCTCCAAGGTGACATCACCTCCAGAGAATCGCTTCTGTCCATGGTGCAGTTCGTCAAGTCTCGCCACGGGTACATCGATCTGCTTGTAAATAATGCCGGAATAGCCCGCAATCTGCTTCCTCCCCAGCTGCCATCCCCACTCGACGGCCCCGATGTCCCGAGAGAAGAAACGGTACCGTCAATCAAATCGTTTCAGGACGTGCTATGGAATACGGGCGGGCATGTGGGATTTGCACAGACGTTTGAGACAAACGTGACCGCGGTTTACTTTACGACGATCGCGTTTCTCGAGCTCCTCCACCTCGGAAACATCAGGCGGGGTGCTCTACCCCCCAAATTGGTCTCGCGGCCGAGCAATTCACTCCACGATGCGGACGAGCTGCACCGGGCGCAAGAATCCGCAGATTCTACGCCCTATCATTCACTCCCACCTTCGCCTTCTGCCACGGCTGTACTCCTTCCCGTCGCCCCAGCGGTGTCGGCCAGGGGTCTGCTGCCTCCGACGTCTCAGGTGATCACTATATCGTCGTCCGGCTCTTTCAGAGTCGACGCTCGCGTCCTCTCCGTGTCTTACACCCTGGCGAAACACGCCTGCACGCACTTGGGGAAGCTACTCGCCAACCTCCTCGCCGACTGGAACATTCGAAGCAACGTCCTGTGTGTACGTCCATCCGCCCATTGTACTTGTCACTGTGCCGAACTCACCGCGGAGACCAGCCAGGAGTATGGCCCAGCGGTACGTGCTCTCGCCTTTTTTTTGGCCTTGAGAACGTGGTCTGACGGGGTCGTCCATAGAGATGACGAATCTGGACCACCTGTCGCCCGCGCTCTTGGCTCGGGCCGTTCCTCTTGGTCGTTCGGGAACGCTGGCCGAGATGGCGGGTCCGATCCTGTTCCTCGCCGGGCGCGCCGGCGCGTACGTCAATGGCGCTGTATGGCTGGTCGACGGCGGAAGAGTGGGCCAGGTCGCCAGTTCGTATTAGTCCCGGCTGCTCGAGCCAGCCCAGCCCGGCCCAGCCTAGGCAGAGGGCTGCATGCCCACGGCACATGCAGGATCCGATCATCTTGGCATGTAGTTTGGTTCACGCTTGCCTTCTTTATTTGGTTAAGAATGAAGGGATCGCGTCAGTGAGTCGTTTGCGATCGGTGTCGCGTAGGCTGTATTGGCCATAGTAGACTTGTATATGTCGGAAATTTCTCGCGCGAATAATAATGCCGCCGGCTTACCATTCCAGATCGAGCCATGGAAAGGGCATTACTATTGTGTAATTCACATTGGCAACCCCATTATAAGCTGGAAAATGGGATTATAATGGGTTATAATATTATGTAACACACTATAATCGGGCTTATAGTCGGGTTTATCATCCCATTATAATACAGATCGTTATTCATGAACATGTCTGGCATGGCCTGCGAGACTTTGGGGTTTATAATGCATACTCATGACTAATCATAGCTGCAAGAAATTTCCGACAATTTTATAATACGTTTTCTCCGACCGGTGGCGACATTCCAACTTTCTGCATGCACTACCTGGGGCTCGTTCACGCTCGAGCTGCCGTTCTGTGCTTGCCTTGAACTCGGTCTACGTAGTTACAGTGCCAAGCACAGCAGACTCTGCCATAATCCATGCCCCTCGGGATTGTCCTTGGAGCGTGGGTTATGGGGCGTATGGGTCGTCAGGTAGGCCATACAGTGACAGCCGAGTACTCGGGATCTCCTCTCATCGGACAAGGACTGTGTACATCATCCCACACGATGCTGGGGTGCCGTCGATTCCAACCGACTTTATGAGGTAATCATGACGTCTCGTGGACTTTGGGGGGTGTGCAAGCTTGGGAATCCGTGCAGACATCCAGATCATGAAGGGCCGCCTTGAGCCCCGTCCAACGTCGTAGAGACCTAACATCCTCACCCACAGCTCACCTTATTCTCACCGCCTGTCCAACAGGGCAGATCCTTAATTTATCTGGTGTGCGAACATGCAGGCATCTACGGGGAATTCTGGTGAGACTGCCACGGCCAAAGGTGGGTCACGCGCAGGCTTGTACGTATACATCATGACGGCGTCCTGCAGCATGGTAACGACCAGGGTTCCAATCTAAAAGTAAAGAGTAACCCCCACATTGTCGTGTTATCCAAGGGACTTGTCCTGATGTACTCACGCCAGCGACACACGCGTCATGCTCCGATATCTCCTTTAGAATGGGCGTATGTCGCCTCTAGGCGTGACTTTACGTATTCCCCTGCGGTGATGATTTCATATTTCGCCGGGTTGTCTTTGGTAACGCAGCCAGGTATAGGCTCGAGGCGCTTCAGGACCTTGGCGGAGTCTATAGATGGATGGGGAAAATCACCTCTAGCTTTACATCGTAGTCGGTGCCAAAAAATAGTGGCATCGAGTATCTTTCCCTTCCGGAGGCGTTGATGGCCCGATGGAGGGTCGACTTGAATGCGTCATCTGCAGGGAGGTCGGAACACGATGGACAATGCAATGGGTTGACTGACTGGTCCAGCGGGCGAATTGATCACCCAGGCTAAAAGTACAATGGGTCACTGTGGCTGTCAGGTGGAAGAGGCTGTTCATACTTGACAACGAGACAGCCTGGGACAGGAACTGCATCGATCCACTTTCCGTTTGTATTCATCACCTGCAGGGCCGGAACATCATCTTGCCAGAGGATAGTGAAGCACTGGCCCACCACGGATCAGAACAGGGCTGCACTCAAGATGGCTGCTGTGCATCACCTCGTAGCTAGTGCCAAGATTGGTGAGATGCATCGACTGGGGGCGTTTAAGCGTACTCGGTATGGGCGCCGATACCTTCCACTCCCACCACCGGACCGGCGGGCTGAGGGGGGTAATGCAGGAGTCGCATGATCGCAGCCGGTTTGGTCACCTAGTCAAAGGTGTATGCCGCGATGAATCGTTTGTCGAGGCAAACGAGACGTGCCTTGTCGTCGAAGAAATTCTCTGGGAGATCAAGAGCTAGAGCGAAGAGAGGGAACAAAGATTGCCCAAGCTTCACGGCAGCGTGGCTACATATCGACCGAGGTGAACGGACCAACGCCGCGGAACGGGTGGGCGTACTAGTAACCAAGGACGTTCTCCCGAAAGCCGGGGAGGTGTTCGGGCCACACGTTTTCCCCCGTCATTGGACCGGATCCATAGGACGGCGTGCCGCTGCCACGAGAGACGGATTCCCAGCCGATATCAAAGCCCTCGTGCAGATCCCCGACGTTATCTGGATTGGTGTTTTCGCCAAGAAGGGCAGTATACCCTTTGAAGTTGGGTGTCCGGTGGATGTCCAACTGACGGCCCGTGAGCCGAGACACGGGCGAGGCACGCGACCTACCTTGCTCTTTGACTCGGTCGGGAGGGCAAAGAACTGCCTGGCGCTGTCGACGGCAGCCCGGATCACACCCTCTGGTATGCCGTGGTTTTTGACTGGTTGGCCGGGTGAGCGGAGGCTCGGGTCGCGGGGCTGGACTGACCGTAGAAGAAGCCGACGTTGGTGCAGGCGGTGCGTATCTCTGCGGCGAGACCCGACGCGCGCTCGAGGTCGCTACACAGGCGGGTCAGCAGGGACGCGGCAGGAGAGGAGGACGGCCTGCATGATCGGGATCTGCTCAAATGGTTCCATCGCAGCCGGTGTAATTATGTAAAACAAACCAATATTTTCGGTCGGGTATCTTGAAACTCCGCCGTGTCATGATTGGGGCCGACGTCTCGGCATGGCAGGCTATTGTCTCGCTCCTGCCTCGTCGTCCCTCTGCCATCAGCACCCGCCGCAGCCGGTTCGCATCCTCCTCCACCTAGACCGGCAGGCTCCGCTGGTCTCGTCTAGACACGACGCCGCACTCGACGCAGACCTTCCCGTTCTGCCAGAGCGCGCGCTTGTCTGTAGCAAGTCCGCAGGCTCGACGTCAGGACGCCCTTCTTGAGTTCATATCTTGCACTCGCCCCCTCAAACACACCGTTTCCACGTTTCCTTTCGGATCAGGAACAGCCTATCGCTCTCATCCAATCATCTCTTTCCTTCACCGCTAGCGGATCTTTTCCTTCTGTCCTCATTCCCCCCGTTTTTCTCTACAGATATAATGGCGACACTTCGTCCTCCCTCTAGCCCTTCCCCTTCCCCTCTTCATCCAGAAAACGGCCGCTCCTCGAACGCCGCACGTGCTTCCATGGGCCCTCGTCAGACGCTTGTATCGCCTCGCCCACCCGGCGGTGGAAGCGGTGCTCGTCCTACCAGCGAGTTGCTCGGCAGCGCTACCATGTTCCAAACTCCCGAGTCTGAAGCAATTGATCAATGGTTTGAAAATCTCCAAAATTACGAAGAAACCCTCGAAGACATGGCCGCCGCCTCCTTGGATGTCAACTTCAAGGAAGAGCTGAGCGCAATCGAACAATGTACGCTCATTTCCCTCCCGTTGTCATCTCTCGCTTACTGTTTCCCAGGGTTCAAGGTTCTCTCTGAAGCGGAGAGAACAGCTGCTCTGTACAGCCTTTTGCAGCAGTCCACGCAGGTCCAAATCAGGTTTTTTATCACCGTCCTCCAACAGATGGCCCGATCGGATCCAATGACTGCCCTACTGAGCCCTGCGGTCGGAGGTAAGGTGTCCCTACATTTGGCCGTAAACCACACTCAATTTGTCATGCAGGTTCGATGCAGAGCCAGATGGAGGCCAAGCTCGCTCAGATGACCATGAAATCGCCATCGTTGAAGTCCCCCATGCCATCGTCTCCTCGTATATTCAGTGGTGGTCAGAACCGACAGTCGCTCGTACTCGATAGCTCTTCTGGCTTCCTTTCCCCTGATTCCGCTGTGTTGGGATCCAACGATGCCGCTGCAACTCTTGCCCAGCAAAGGGCAAAACTGAAAGCGAGCAATGCTGCACATCGCATCTCGGCGCCCATATTGGCAACCGCCAGTGGCGAGACTCGCACCACTTGGGGCTCTGCTCTTAGCCAAGTTGCCGAGCAGAATCCCAATTCCCCAGCACAAGAGATCATCGTCCCCAGCAACAGTAGCTCGAGACCCAAAAGCACAGAGTTTAGTGGCACTGTCGGAACTCCCCGTGTAGAGGCTCTGTCCCCGATGGTTGGCGACAGCTGGGCGAGCAACGTGAATACGCCACTCATTCCCATGTTCAAGGATGCGCAGAGCACTCAGAACCTGGATGCCGCTGCTGCCAAGCTGAGCGATTGGAACGGGTCTGGTCCCCGGGTACCTCTCATGGCTGATCCAAAGTCGTTCCGCCGTCCCAAGGGGAGCGGGAGCACCAACGGGACCGCTTCGGATGCCGCGAGCCAGAACAATAGCATCTACGACAATGACGGCAACCTCATTGCTTCCCAGCAATCAGCCCAGCGCAAGAACAGCGTGCCGGCCCCCACTGGCGGTAGTGCACAGTTTGCGGGTGGCCAACAAGGGCAGTGGAATGGCACAAGGAGTCCCGCGTTACCTGCCCCCAACAGGTTTGGTGAGGAGCCCAATCCGTCTTTGAACGGACTAGGCATGGGAGGATTCAACATGTCAGGGATGGGTAGTCCAGGGCTTGGCATGGGATTGCCGTCCGTGTTGGCGGGCATGAACCCGCTGCAGATGAACATGTTGAACCTACAGGCACAGATGAACGCCATGGGGATGACACCCGAGGCACAGATGTTGGCGGCTCAGATGGCTGCGGGATTCACGCCACAGAGCTGGTTGGGCCTTCAGCAGGCTGCGATGCAGGGCAACAATGGTAATAACAACACCAGGGGCCGCGGTGGTGGTCGGTCACCTGGGATTCCGAAGACAGGCGCTTCAGGTGGAAACAATGGCAGCGGGAGCGGGAGCGGACCTAAGAAGGATGAAGAGGATGTTGACCCCGCGCTGCTCAACGATATCCCGGCCTGGCTCAGGAGCCTGAGGCTGCACAAATACACACCGAACTTTGAGAAGATGAAGTGGCAGGAGATGGTGCTCCTGGACGATGCGGGACTGGAGGCGAAGGGGGTGGCGGCGCTTGGGGCACGGCGCAAGATGCTGAAGACATTCGAGGCCGTGCGGAGGAAGATGGGGATCGAGACACCCGCAGGGTTCAATCCGGGCGAGGGGGTGAACGAGGGCTGAGGGAACATGGACTCTTTTGAATGGCGATTGTCGACTGGTTATGCATACAATGTTTCGAGTGCTGTCTAAGACCGATAGTAGCTGTGTATCTGCCACTATACTACCCCAGGTGTACCATATTGTATCTGGCCCCCCTGACACCCGGATTCCCGGGCCCAGAACGACATATATAAGGGCCCGGCACCATCCCAGACGCAGACATCGACAGTTGTTCTTAAACGTCGTCTCTAGCCTCTCGTTGCTGTGAGTCCCGTCTGCTCGACGTCGGGCACGTCTCATCGCCCGTCCAAGCGCTACCATGCATCTGGACCGCGGTCCATCGCCTCTCCGTCCATCCATCCGTGGCACGACCCCCTCCTACAGGCGTTTCGAAACGCTCTCTCCCGTCGACAACGACGTCCATCCCGTCATCCACGCTGGGAGGGTTGCGGTCATCACCGGTGCCGCGAGCGGCATCGGCAGGGCCACTGCGATCGAGCTGGCAAAGTCTGTAGCTATTGCGCCTCTGCTGCGGCAAGTGCTGACGCCCAGCGATCCGTCTTTGCCATCGCCCTCCGCGGCTGCTCGGTGCACAGGGCGGGCTTGAAAATCGCGCTCGCTGACATCTTGGAGGACGTGCTCGCCAAAACGGGTAAGGAAGTCGTGGAGATTGTGGGCGAGGGCAATGTGCTCGTCATCCCCACCGATGTCTCCAAGATTGGGGACGTGCAGCGTCTGCGCGACAGGGTGTATGAAGCCTGGGGAGAGGTGAGTTCTTTTCGCCACAAGTCCTGGGGAATCGCTCGCCATATCGAGTCATTCATTCTCAGGTTGCCGTTTTGTTGAATAATGCCGCCATTTCCCCAGAAAGCAAGTCCTGGGAGCTGCTTGACGGTTGGCGTAGCGCCTTTGAGGTGAATGTGCTCGGGTACGCCTCTCCTTGCGTGAGCACGGATCTTTCGGCCGATGCATGATTGCAGCGTTGTCAACGTGCAGCAGACGTTTGTGCCTGTGTGTCTTGCCGCGTTGATTGTGGTGGCGGGCTGACGGTATTGACTGCAGTCGATGTTGTACCAAGAAAACCAGGCGATAGTCATTAACACTGGCTCCAAGCAGGGGATCACGAATCCGCCGTAAGTCCCTCGTTTCGAGACGGGATATAAATAGGCGGGCATGTCTGATGAAACCACAGGGGGAACCCAGCGTACAATGCCACGAAAGCGGCGGTGAAGAGTTTGACGGAGGGATTAGCGTACGAGTTGCGCGAACGCCCGGCGTGCAATGTTACTGCACACCTGCTCATGTGAGTGCGGTCTGGTCGGATGTGGCCGGAAGTGATGGAATTTGCACAGTCCTGGATGGACCTTCACAGGGCTACCGGCACGCTCCGGGGGTGAGAAGCCGGCGGGGGCGTGGAGTGCGGAGGAGACGGTGCTGTACATGCTCGACCACGTTCGCTCGGGCGAGTTTTACATTCTCTGCCCTGACAACGAGGTGCGACGCGAGGTGGACCAGCTTCGCATCATGTGGGGTGCTGCGGACGTTGCGGAGGGGCGGCCTGCGCTGAGCCGGTGGCACAAGGACTGGAAGCCGCTGTTTGAAGAGTACGTCCGGGAAGGGCTGGCGGAGCTGCAGTGAACACGATGTACCATATGAACATGACGTCAGCTGCTGGGATTGGCTGGCTGGTTTCGGGACTGGTCGCACGTGCCGGTCGCTACAGTCTTAAACCTTTAGGATTGCGTGCGGATCTTAGCCAGCCCGCGTCGTCGGGCACGATGCAGGGTCTCTGCGGATCTCGCCTCCCCCGCCATATAAATTCTTGACCCCGCTTCCCCACACCTCATCCCTCCCTCCCATGTCCGCCACACCTCCCCAGCCCCACCAGCCCCACGCCAGCGACGGTCCCTACGGCCCCAACGCCGCCTCCAAGTCGAGCAGCGAGGCCTCTCTCCAGCGCGTCAAGAACCTCCCCGGCTACACCACCCCCGCCTTCAAGGGCAAGGAGGAGCAGCGCGCCAAGGTCCAGGCCATCGTCGCCGCAAAGGTCAGACGCGTCCCGATCCGCGATCCCCTCCTGATCGCCCTTCCAGGGCTTCATCCCCCGCGAGCTTGTCGCCAACGAGGTCAACTGGTTCTACTCCCATCTCGGCATCGACGACACCTACTTCCAGAACGAGTCCCCATCCGTCATCTCTGATCATATCATTGCCCTCTTTGGTGCCAAAGTCCTCGCGTTCACCAAACACGACCCCAACAAGCTCGTCATCGATCTCGAGCGGATCGATGACAAGGGAAACGGCGCGACCTTCATTCACACGAGCTCTCCTGGCTTGACGTCCACGGACGGCCCCGGCGCCACCTGCGAATCTAGGTACTGTTCCTCCCCCGTCACTGTCCCCCTCTGCCCCCTCACGGTCTACTCGATAGAATCGATGCCTCGTTCTTAGATGCATCCTCCTCAGCCAACTGCTACCGTCTCGAAACGTTCCGCGCCACCGGCTCCATCTCTGCGACCGCGTCGCAGCAACTACGATGTTACTTTGTCACAAAGTGTCGTTTCCCCGCCGACCGTCCCCCATCATCCCGCACCGATGGTCGCACTGACATTCGGTCCGTCTCGGACCCCGTCTTCCTCGAGAAGGCCAGCGAAAATACCCTCGAGATATACCAGAAAATAATCTGGCAGGTCGAAAGCCGCTATGGCCCTGTCATGGAAGTCTTTGAGGTCGAAGGTTCCCGCGAGAGGCGTCTCGTCATTGGCTACAAGATGGGCGGAACCTCCCGGTTCTTTAGGTTAGGTTTATCGCACTTCCGATGCCACACGCGGCGCTCACCGAACCTCTGACAGTGCTCTTTCCAATCTTTATCACTACTACCAACTCTACTCTTCTCGCAAGTATGTCGAGCAATTTTCCAATGGGGTCACGATCATCTCCTTGTACCTTAATCCCATGCCCAATTCCACGGCCCCTCCGATCGAGAGCTCGATCTTCCAAGTGATGAAAGAGGCCTCCTTGCTCTACTGTCTTCCCGACAACTCATTCTTTCTCAACCCAGCGAACGCGAATCATGCCGTCCAGGAAGCTACGTATGCTTGTAAGTTTCTCACTCGGCAACCTGGTCCCATTCTGACCACTCTCACCATCAGACTGTGGCTGGATCTTTGCGCAACACTTTTGTAATCGCCTCGGGCCTGCATACCTCCATTTGAGGAACGCCCTAGATGAGTCGAACCCCCTTCACGCAGAGGTCCTCGACGATATCAAGAGGCGCTTCAGGGAAGAGACCTTTACGCGAGAGAGCATTGCCCAGGTTATTCATGCACACTCGGAGTTGGTGGGTGTGATTGAAACTATTTACGAGGCGCGTCCTAACGGTGACGTAGATACATCTTCTCTACGTCAACTTTGCCATGATCCATTATCCTGCCCCCGACGACGACTCGCTCAAGTAGGTTTGCGGTTTAAATCTCGTGTGACCACCTCACCGAGTATATCAGGCCTACCTTGTCATACCAACGATTGCAGAATACACAACCGCTCACGGATGAGGAGTTGTACGACAGGATCAGACGCACGGTTCCAAACAAACAGGATTTGCAAGTGCTCGAAAGCTTCCTGATCTTTAACAAGTTGGTGTATTGTTTGGCGGTGAAGGCGTTGCTCACCACTACGCTTCATAGGCACATTTTGAAAACCAACTTTTATCAACCAACCAAAGTTGCTCTGTCGTTCCGCCTCGCACCAGACTTCTTACCGGAAGTAGAATACCCAAAGAAGCCATTTGGCATGTTCTTCGTCATCGGAAACGAATTCCGCGGTTTCCACATCCGATTCAGGGACGTTGCTCGCGGCGGTATCCGCATCGTTAGATCTAGGAACAAGGAGTGGGTTCCACGTGTCGAAACACCATCTGTTACCCTGATCGTTTCTTGCAGGAACTATTCCATCAACCAGAGGTTACTATTTGACGAGAACTATGGCTTGGCTTCAACCCAGTCGCTGAAGAATAAAGATATACCCGAAGGAGGTGCCAAGGGGACCATCTTGCCCTCGTATGTTTTTCATACTCGTTCGTGTGACGGAGATTAAGGAACATCACTGCCTAGTCTGGGAGCGAGCCCGAGGCTTTGCTTTGAGAAATACGTAGATGTAAGTCGCATGAATTATCGTGCCGTGTTCATTCAGTAATGTATGGTTGCAGGCCGTCATAGATTTGTTGATACCTGGGCAGACTCCCGGCATCAAGGAACGTTTGGTCGATCTCTACGGGAAACCCGAGCTACTCTTCTTTGGACCCGATGGTTTGCTGCCTTCTTCTTTCTCTCGCGTACTGTAGTGACCCGTCATCCCAGAGGGTACCGCTGATATGATGGACTGGGCAGCACGTAAGCACTGCGTTCTCGTGTGGAGTTCACGTATGATATTTCTCTAGTGCACGCCCGTGACCGCGGTGCGGGGACGTGGTGGAAGTCGTTTACCACTGGGAAGAGCGCCGAGAGTCTTGGCGGTGTACCTCATGATACGTATGGAATGACTTCGCTGTCGATTCGGCAATACGTCCTGGGTATTTACAAGCAACTTGGTCTCAGAGAGAAGGATGTGACCAAAGTCCAGACTGGTGGCCCTGGTAAGCTTGTTTTTCGCGATTCCAAGGGGTTGCTCTGACCCACAGCTGCGTCGTTGACAGATGGTGATCTCGGCTCAAGTACGTGAAGACGTTCATTTCATTGCTACCCTCTCATGAGAAAATACAGATGAAATCTTGCTCAGTTCGGACAAGACCGTTGCGGTCATCGACGGCAGTGGTGTTCTCGCAGATCCTGCTGGTATCAACCGCGAAGAGCTTGTACGACTTGCCAAGCTGAGGGTCCCCGTCGTCAACTTCGACAAGTCCAAGCTAAGTAAAGACGGGTACCTTGTCAAGGTCGAAGATCAAGATGTCAAGCTACCATGTGGGTGACTCACTGTCTCATCATCCTAGTTTTACTGATGGCAGGTGATAAACAGCTGGCGAGATTATTTTGGATGGCACGGATTTCAGAAATGGGGCACACTTCCGGTTCAAGGCAGACTTGTTTGTGCCTTGCGGTGGGCGTCCTGAGGCTGTCAATATATCCAATGTTGCTGCCTTGTCCGACACAGAAGGCAAACCCCACTTCAAGTACATCGTCGAAGGGGCGAACTTGTTCCTGACGCAACAGGCGCGGCTCTATCTTGAGAAGCGTAGGGTCGTCTTGTTCAAGGACTCTAGTGCGAACAAGGGTGAGCGCTCTTCTCCTCCTGCTGGACGATGGTCATGATTCTCCTTCCAGGCGGCGTGACTAGTTCATCTCTGGAAGTTCTTGCCGGCCTTGCACTGTCAACCCAAGAATATGTTGATCTCATGATCTTCAAGGATGGAAAGCCATCAGAGTTTTACAAGAGCTACGTGAAGGACATACAGGCCAAGATTACTGAAAACGCTGCTGCTGAATTCCAATGTATCTGGCGCGAGCACGCCCGCCTCCAAGGGTCAAAGCCACGTACTCAGATTTCGGACGAGCTCTCCAGTTCGCTCAACAATCTCCAATCTGAGCTTGAGAGCTCGGACCTGTTTGACGATCTGCCGAGTAGGAAAGGTGTCATTCGTAGAGCCATTCCGAAAACATTGGTCGATCAGATTGGCCTTGACGCCTTGCTCGAGAGGCTACCAGAGCCTTATCAACGCGCTCTGTTTTCCAGCTGGGTTGCTTCGCACTTTGTACGTTTTCTTTTCACGCGATTATATTCATCCATCGCTGAGCCTTGTTCAGATCTACAAATATGGCGTGAACGGTTCGAGCGTAGACTTCTTCCACTTTGCTCGCGACCTCGTCAATTGAATGGGGTGTGGGTGTTGTTCGGACATTATAGAACCTGGGATCGATGAACCTCAGGTCGTAGCGCGTGTACACTTGGGATGGTGCTTTGTTGTTTACCCCGGTTGTCTTCTATAGGACGGGTGGGCTGCGAAGAAAAAAGCCGAATGTCAAAACCGTTTTTGCCTTGGCATCCCGCACGATCTTGGGTGCCGGCCAGCGCCGGAGGTGAATCGGAATATTCTCCACCGGTATGGCGACTGGGGTCGGGTTGGAGCTGACCCGTCGACTCCGCAAACTGAAACGGGGGGCGTTTTCGTGCGACTGCGACCCTTTTTTTCTTTCTTGGCGGCCGTCAGTCGACCCTGCCACGTAGAATGCAAAACCCAGTCTTGCAGTTCCGGATGAATCGGTCTAGGCCCTCTGGCGATCTCGTCGATCCTGCTCCAGAAATAATGCCATCTGTGGAGGGTGCTTGAGGCTTGAGCCGCATCCGCTGTGCAGGGTTTCCATACGTTCCTGAGACTGATTCGTGTCGAATCGTCGCAAGGACACCCGTGCAAGTTCTCCCGGAAACGGGGAGGCTGATGTTATTAAACACTACAGACCCTCGTCGTACAGTTTGCGACTCAATGCTACGTAGAACCGCTCCAAGTCGAGTCTGGTTGCCAGGTCGCTCTTGCCCGTTTGCTTGGGCAAGTGCTCTTCTTTCAGCGCGTTTCCTGATGTGGGGACATGATCCACAATCCAATCAAACACTGCAGAAAGCTTGTCCGTCGATGCCCTGACGACCGGATCGTTGCGAGTATCGTGCGTTCCAGCGCGCTCTGTGTCCCCATTTGCCGACGAAACAGCGGTCGCCTGGGTAAGCTCGAGCTTGCCCTTCTCCTGCTTCCCCCAGGCGCTGATGAGCCTGGACCACTCACCCAATGCCCAGCCCTCCCCAGCGACGCGGTTCGTGGTGTTGCCTATCCCCGACGGTAGCTCCACGTTTAGTTCCATCCCTCGTGCACCCCTTATTTCCCAGTGGTCGCAGCCGTTCAAAATGCCGAGAAATTCCCCCCATCGAGCACTCTGGACGGTCACCAGCCCATCGTTCCCCCACTTGTCCTCCTGTTCCCATGGTGGGGCACTCGAGTCGTCACTTGTGGTCGCAGCTGCCGCCTTGAGTCGCTCCCGCGCTTTCCTCTCGGCATCGTCAAGGATCATTTTCGGGAGCCAGAGGGGATGCCATATGTTCATCTCGTCGACACGCGACGTAATGCTGAAGTACTTGACACGCGGATCGTTGGGCGTCGCCGGGTTGAACACTTCGTTCAAGTAGGACGTCGTCAGGTTTGCATACGCGGGTGAGTCGACGAGGGAGAGTAAGAGTGTGGTAAACGAGGACGGTAAGCTGGATAGCGATAGACGGAAGGCCGTCTCGCGTTTCTCTGCTGCGTCGTTCGATTCTATCGGCGTGATCGGTTCCGACTCCAACCGTCCGACGTCGTGTGCGTGTTGAAGCGCGAGTTCACATTGGCGACGCCCGAGACCGAGATATTGCTGGCCATGTTGATTTTGTCCGTATACACTCTCGGTCAGATGAGTGGAACATGGCTTACCGCACACCAATCCATAAAAGGACTCCCGCGGTGGGGCGTGCTTATGGATGTCAACGACAGGGGGACATACTCGGTCGGGCGGGTGTGGGTGATCAAGTGTCGACAGTCAAGTCCACCCATGGAATGAGCCATGAGGTTGACGCCTCTTCCGCGTGCTTTATCCCGAAGGATGCGATCGAGACTCTCTGCCCTGTACGCGATGGAACCGGTCCTTTCGAACGATGAACGCGTCAATACAGGGGAAGAGATAGTGGACTTACGCAGGTACACCCGTGACGATGACCTCGGCACCGAGTTTGTCCTTGAGAATCGACAGCACCGAGGACCAGTAATGGAGGCGCAAGCTTGGAAACGCTGCGGGACCTCGTACGTCGAATCCGTATAGACCTGCGACAGCGTAAACTAGAGGGGGTACAGACGCAAGAAGGCGTACCGTGGCAAAGGACGATTGGATATCGTGGGGCTCTGGCAGGGCGGAAGAGCGTCGGGTTGTTGATCAAGCGGTGGATCGTGTCTGGATATTCTGCGTTCGCCCGAGGCTGGACGTCTGGTGCACATCTCGCGAGTGCGTCTATGGAGAGCGAGCAGGCGGACACCAGCCAGGACCAGGCAGAGAGCGGGGAGTCAATCGCGTTGACGAGACAGCGAAAGAGGAGGACGGGCAGCGAGACGAGGCTGCTGTTCATCGTGGACCCTCTCGCTTATGTAACATGGCCTCGTCCACCTCGACCTCGACGGCGGCTGACCGTCGAGGAGCACATAAATATGGCGCTGGTCCGGGCTGGCATGCGTCGTCTGCCCCGTCATGAAGCCCTTCCTTCCCTTCGTTCTCGTCGCTCTCTCCGTCCGCCGCGCCCTGGCCAGCCAGACGTACACCAAGTCGGTAGACATCACCGGCCCCGCCTTTTACAACGAGTTTCGTTTCTTCACCGCCCAGGACCCTACCCACGGCCGAGTGTATGTGCACCATCTACCATCGTCTTGTCCTTCCGACCGTCCACCTCTCTCCAGCACCTATGTCGATCAGCACACCGCTCAGCAACGCAACATCACCTATGTCTCCGATAACTCTTTTGTTTTGCACGCCGACCACACGACCTATCTCACGCCGTCCGATCCTGGCAGAATGTCGGCCCGCATCGTCTCCCACAGACAGTTTGAATCGTTTGTCGCGGTGTACGTCCGCCGAGCTCTCCGTCAGGTCGCTCATGCCCATCCCTTTATAGCTTTGACATGCTTCACATGCCAGAAGGGTGCGGGTGAGTTTCCAGTCCTGTCCCGTTTGTGCGCCCGTGACACCGCATCTAGAACTTGGCCAGCCGTCTGGACTGTGAGTTTTTTGCCTTTTCCTCACCTGGTCCAACCATCTTCATTCCGTTTGTAGGTAGGGGATGACTGGCCAAACAAGGTAAGCCGTTCTTGGATCCCTCAAGGAACGATTGTCACGCACCACAGGGCGAGATCGATATCGTTGAAGGGGTAAACAACATGTACCAAAACATTGCCACCCTACACACCGGATCCAGTGAGAGGCCTAGTTTACAAGCTCACCTTGTTGACTGACTCCCCTCAGACTGCCACGTGTCGTCATGGCGTGACATGACCGGGTTTGTACCAACGATGTTTACACCCCCTTTCCTCCTGTTCACGAACCTCTAGTCAATCCATTGGCACGAATTGTGCTGCGTACGAGACAGGGAACAATGGCTGTGGTGTCAAGTTTTCTGATCTGCGAAGCTTTGGGTCTTCCTTCAACGACAACCATGGCGGATGGTACGATCACACTTTGCGTATTCACCGGGATCCTCATGCCCGCTATAGGTATGTCCTCAGGCGTACCACGGAGAAGATCGCAATATGGTTTTGGTCCCGATCTGATCCCTCTGTTCCTTGGGAGGTTAAATATGGGTCATCGTACGGTGTTGTTGAACCCGATCTGTGGGTGGGTACTCTTGGAGACTGTTGACCAGTATCATATAGGATCTCTGACATCCTTTTTTCAGGGTAAGCCTGCCGCCGTGTGGTCGAACGAGGAGTGCGATTTCCCCTCACATTTTGGCCCCCACAATATTGTCATCAATCTCACGTTCTGTACGGATCATGCCCTCGACTACCTAGGTCATCATCGCTGACCCAATACCCTCCAGGCGGTGATTGGGCCGGTGGTGTATACGGAACGTCTGGCTGCCCTGATACATGCGAAAGTGGGTGCAGATACGCTACCTAGTTTCACCGCTATTCACCTCCCCCATGTAGATTTCGTGAACGCCAACCCGGGTAGCTTCTACAAGGCGTACTTTGAATTTTTGGCGATCAGGATATACACCTAGGTGACTGAGACTCGGGTGACTCTCAGGGACGTAATCGTGGAAGGTGACATACCGGCGGATTTGATACCATTCATGACTCGGACATGCTGTAGGTGACATGTTGTCGCCAGCCAACCAAACCATTCCTTTGCGATACCGAGATGATGCGTGCGTAGGAGTTGCGACGAGGGGAGACTTTGATGTCAGCCAAACTCTAGACAATCGACCTTTGGAAGTGGCTCTGAGCATGGCTGCCTTGGACACGACCTCGATGTCTCCCAGAAGGGCGGTTCCCTCAGAACCCAAGGAGGCATTAGCCGCCACCAGCAACGACGCGCGTCCCCGGCGACCAGCAAGGGACCGTCTCAAATCTTCCGTCCTAGAGGAACTCTGGTCCATCTGGCGCGCCGACCCTCGCGTACCCTCGCTCAAATCTAGGCGATTGTGGGCAATCTCTCGCGACGCGAACCCTCGTCTAGTCGATAGCTGGTTCCTACGCAGAAGGACCTATGCGAAGAAAGCCGGGAAACCGGTACCAGACGGCTCGTACCATCTTCCCCTCAAGCGTTCGACTGCGCCAAAGCGAGAGCGGTCCACAGCGCCCACCGAACACGAGTTTACAGCCATCTCTGACCCCCTCTCTGATGACACACTCTTCTATCCCCCAGATGTGGACGACTTGGACGCTTCTTCTGACACCGTTTTTGACGAAGACATGCTCGTAGCACAAAAATACCCCAAGACACCCGCATATATCCCTGGCCTGATTCCTCGCCCTAGACAGCACTACCACCATCCGATGTCAGAGCCGAGGTTCGACGCTGTCGTCCACTCGTTCACCGTTGACTTCACTTGGTACTAGTTCCACTAAATCTCACGCAGCGGAAGATCTTGACGACCAGCATATCTTGCTGTTCGAAAATCCTTCCTTTCCTGTCTGCGTCCAAGGCTGGGGAAGGTCGTCCGAAGTTGCGTGTGTGCTCTGCTCATCCAGCTCGGTCCAAGGTGACACGAGCGTTTTCCTGAACGAGTCTGCATATATGCTGCTCTAACGCACAACCACCCACCCCAGATGCGATCCAACCCGACTCCAGAGTGTTGTCTTCTGATTTGACAGGGAATTCGTCTGACCCATACTCGAGTCTCGACTCTTTGGCCCCCTCGCTTTCGGAATTGTCTGCCATCCCATATTTATTTCGCACACCATCCGTCGTACTTCCAGACAATGCCATCAGCCATCCGAGCGTGTATGATTGGACAGTCGTGGAGGACGAGCTGGGGCGTCTTGTAAATGACGGGAAACTCGATTTTTCTTTTCTCGACGTCCCACACTTTACCTCCATGGAATTGATCGGTTGAACGCTGTCTTCTTTGAATCCCACACTATTCAGCACCACGGACCGTTTTGATGCACGGCCGATTCGATAGTCTTATCGCGGCCCTGGAGAGACCTGCTATCCCGCAGCTTCATGACTAACATTTCAGGTCCAGCCTTGGGGATGCGGGGATTGCTTACCTCCCTTATGGCATGCCTTATCAAGTTTTCCTGGCGTCTACCTTTTTAGTGTCGCGGTCCCTTGATGGACAAGGCGAGCGCTGACACTGACACGCCGTTTATTATAGACCCCGGTGAGCTCTTAAATATCCCATTCCCTCGCATGCGAAACGCCGCAGTCGATCGCACAACATGACCCGTGCAACGGCCACTCTCGGAGGGACAGCATCGCTCGTCGTCGTCGGTAAAGTCGCTGCAAGTCCTGATCCACAAATTCGGTTTCGTGATCTAACCTCCCTGCTGTCAGCATGGCCTCATGTCCATGACGTGGGTACATATCCCGCACACGGTGTCTCGCTGATCCAGAGCTCCAAGCTGGAAACCAAATCCCGTTCCTGACGAACAGTGCTTCGAGGCTATCAAAGCAGGTATCGACGCGTTGCCCCTGGGTGCCAAGATGTTCCTCAATGGGGGTGCGTAGATCGCCACGATCATCCAGGATGGCCCTTGACCGACTCTCCTCAGGCGAGTTCTACGGCCACAACCAGTCCACCACGAATCTCGAAATGATCGCTCGGTTCTTTGAGAAATACCCAGAACTTGCCGACAAGTCGTTCCTTTCCATCAAGGCGAGGAGGAACTCTTGAGGCTTTCCCTCCTCACGTACTAACGGCGGTTATTCCGTTCAGGGCGGCCTTCGACCCGGTACGATCGCTCCGGACGGCTCGCAAGTTTATTTCGATCCCACCGTACCGGTTCTACACTCATTCTTCGTCTTTTAGACCAGAAGGCCTTGAACGAAGCGTCAACACAGTCAACGAGAAACTGAGGGGCACGAAGCGCCTCGACTTGTTCCAGTGCGCTCGTGTAGATCCCACCATTCCCGTAGAAGAATCGATCGCGGCGCTCGCGAAACTCAAGAGTCAAGGCAAGTTGGACCACATCGGAATGTCTGAGTGCAGCGCAGACACCCTGCGTCGGGGACACAAGGTTATTATGCGCTTTCAGTTTGTCGTGTCGGATAGTCGAATTCTCGTTTGTAGATCCACCCGATCAGCGTTGTGGAGATCGAAATCAGTCCTTTCTCGTATGAGTCGGAAGCGCGAGCAGGTGTGGCAAGCGCGACTGCGTTCGCGCGTGTAGATGTACTGATCATACACCAAGTGATCGCCACTGCAAAGGAATTGGGGATTGCGGTCGCCGCATACTCGTGGGTTTGCCTTGCTAGTCTGCTCACACCCTCTCAGTGTGTCTACAGGCCACTTGGAAAGGGCTTCCTAACGGGTCAGGTCAAGAAACTTGAAGATTTACCTGGTGCGTGGCGCCACACCTTACGCTCGCAGCCATCGGCTGATCGCGACGCAGCGGACGATGCCCGTCGCCATTTTCCTCGGTTCCAGGAAGAGGTGGGCTTCCCTGGTGCGCGTGGGATGCTTCGATTTCCTCAAAAGATCCTGTCCACAGAACTTTGAGCACAATCTCGCCATCGTCGAAGCCTTGACTAGAATTGCCGAAAAGAAGCATGTGACGACGACGCAGCTCTGTATCGGTTGGGTCGGCTCGCTTGGCTCGCACATTATTCCTCTTCCCGGATCCTCGTACGACGCCATTTCTCCCGAAATGTCGGTCCATCCAACTAACGAGATGAGTCTCTAGGCGTGCCGATCGCACACTTGAGAATTGTTCGGGGGGCGACGTCACGTTCACAGAAGCGGAGGCACAAGAGATCCTTCAACTGGTCGAAAAGACCGAGGTGAAAGGGACCAGGTACCCTTCTGTTGCAAAGGACCTTTGGGCGTGAGTGGGTGTGGGGCTCGTAGGCTAATCGATAGGCTGTACTCGAATGCAACAAGACTCCCTGCGTCCGCGGGTGTCAGAACCGAATAATATGTCCAACGGTCCAAGGAACAGCATGAGTGGTGAGACTAAACCATCGCCGTTGCGACCACGTATCCTGCCGGATGCTGGACAGTACCTACATGACCAGCAGCGTCGCCGGCAGATGGTCCGGCAAAAACGCTCTCGCGGCAACCCTGCCGCTCCCGAGCGTTCTGCCGACGTCGAGCTGCAAGAACCACACCATCGTGGAGCCGATGGCAGGTCCACTTCTGAGTCCACTGTTGCCGAGCACGCACGCCAGCGCGTCAGCCCCGACCCAGATCCAATAGCTGGGTACGCACGCGCCGAACGGGCTACCAACTCAAACGCCCCAGCCTCCCTTCCAACCGCCCCGCTCAGCCCTCCTGCCGTCATTTTCTCTTTGCCATCTGCATGGTCAGGTTGTCGATGTATACTTGCAACGTGGCATTCTCGGACGTGAGCTTTTCAACGTCGGTCTGAACGCTGCGCACGCGCGTCACGAGGGCTAGGGAGGCGAACAGTGAATTTAGTGTTTTGCTTTGGGTGCGCGAAATCATAGATGCATCTTGAACGGAGGGCATACCTCTGAGGTCACCCTGCGCGGCGAGGATATCCCTATGCAGACGGCTCGTCAGAGGGTGCGCTTTCTGGCCACACGCAGGTTTGGCAGGGGGGCAGGGGAAGAAGGAATCAGGGCACCGTACTTGAGTACTTGCTCCTTCCGGATCGCTTCTTTGACGATGTCGCCCGGTTCTGCTCTGGACGTTGCCCAGGCGGCGCTCTCTTCGAGGATGTTGAGGGTCATGGGCGGAGCGTTGGAAGGTCGATGTCCGGTTAGAGTACAGTGCGCTTTCCAATTTGTGTAAATCGGAAGCCGAGGTTGAATAAATAAAAAGACTCTCTGGCGGGGAGTCGAACCCCGCTCTCCCGCGGTCTTGTAATGCACACATGACAGGCGGGTGTACTATCCGATATACTACCAGAGACATCATTTGAGTGTCTTTCACTATATATACGGTGCTAATGGTCGCTACGACGGTTATCCTGGTACTAGCATGGACAAAATTAAGATCTATCCGAAATGTACTTTCTGGCCCAGATCGAAGTGGCTTCATTCGCATTTAACAATGGGTCTAGCGGCTGGAGCTTCCAACTATGCTCAGCGTTATTCAGTGGGGGATACATTGCGATCGCTGCCAGCGACAGATAGGTGTGATACGGATCTCGAACATGGGTATGAGCAACCGCTTGGAGAGTATGCCATAGGAGCTGACCTGGATGTTCCTCTGGGGCCTTTGAAATCCCGCCAAACTTGAACTGGCAGGACGCTATAAATCTGGAGAGTGACAATTCACACACAAGCTCTCTAGCACCAAGAATCTAACCGAGATGTCGCAGCATGAGAGATGGCGACGATAAGGCCATCATCGACAAAAGCTTACCGATAGCGAAGCCCCACACCAAAAAGAATAACAAGCGTCCGCTGCTTTGTTTGTTCGCCCACAGTAACCACCAGACGGCACTTGATTTTGAGTTAACCATCGTACGGTCTGCTTTCTTTCGCCACTAGTGAGGCAGGAGCCTTTACCGGCCAGGAAGATCGACGCCAACGCGCAGTATGTAGGGCCCCCTAAGTTTGTCAGAAACGGGGTATAGGGGTTGAAGATTTGGTATACCTGCAGCCTCTGCAAAGGGCACTTGACCGTACCCGCCTTCATAAGACTGGTGTGACCGTTCGTCAAAGTACGCATGCGACTAGTGGAGGGCCACCTACTCTACAGGCCGCGATAAACCTCAGTGCAGGCTCGACGTGGACACCCGACCAGTCGTTCAGCATGCTACTGATCGCAAAGGCGCAATAGGTGGTTCGTACATCGGCATCTCCTCCATAAGGCTCGGAGGAAAAGCTAGAAAGCATTATCCCTAGTAGGTGGAATGCATACCAGAGTTCTGATCGACAGATGCTTACCTCCCATCGCCATTCTGACAAGCTTGTAATAATTTGACGATACCTGGACGATCTAACTGGGAGAAATCATCGCGCAGTATCGCGAGCGAGAGTAGCGCAGTATACGTCAGGATGACGTGCGGAGGGTTTTCAGAGCCCTCGGAATACACGTTAGTCTGGTTAACCTGTTAGAAGGTATTCGGTCGCAATAACATCGCCTCACGGGCTCCACGTTCGTCGTCATGTAGTTTCCTGGTCGGAAACCCGCACCACATGGTCCTTCTGGGTGACGGACGCTGACCATTCCTCAAAGCTCGAGGGCCGACTGTCAGAGCTACTCACGCGTCTGGTGGGCCCATATCCACTGCCGATGACCCTTCCTATCCAGCGTATTCCCACTCTCGTTCGCAAACTGTCCCGTCAAGTCCAACGCCCCTAGGCAGTAAAAGGCCAAGGCCAGTCTATGGCATGATTATTATGGTGCCCCCAAGATCGCCAACGGACGTCACTTGGATGGATCAATGTCGACCTGAGAGCTTGGCAGTCCGAGTAAACACCTGTTACAATGAGCTGCATGCGTGCCCGCCATTAACCGAGGTAGGGAATCCATTGCGACGTTAATCGTATGGAGGTTGATGACGATGTTGTGCGGACGGCCCGTCGGACTTTTGATTTCTCGCTCAGTTGTCCATGTCGACGCTGTCCTGGCCAGTTGATTCCACGCCAGCGAGCGATATGCTCCTGCTCTAATCTACAGACCGGGACAAGCCTTTCCCTCGACTCCAATGCTAGTGCTATGGCCGGCGACTTCGTCCACTCAATGCATCGAAGGACGCAAAGGTTGGTGTCATCTTCTGCACGCACACTCGACACTTGAAACACTCAAGGCACATCTGCTCGTAGGAAGTTCCCGCAGTCAATCCGTCCGCCAGAACAAATGTGAACAGCAAGCATGAATGTCACTTTCACCACCTCTGGTATATCTCCTTGGTAAAACAGTCTCTGGTGTTATAAGATACCACTTACGGGGCTCTTACGCAGCTGTATGCAAGTACCTCCCCTACCGCCAGGAAGCTTGGGGTAAGAGGTAGGACTTCACGAAGATTGGTATACCTCACCAGTTTCTTGTTCCCTAGCGAGAATTGGACCACTTCACGAGGGCTGGTCAAGCATTTGCGGGATGGCTGTGAAGAGTAAATCAAGGGCATTTGATACTTGGAGGAAACTCATGTATAAACAAGGTTCACGCTAGAGAAGTTTAATATCTGGTGCATTCTGTACTCACACGAGCCTCCTGTCGGGGACTTGCTTCGAGAACCGAGACCTGTCCTGGTTGATCTTGGCAGTGCATAGCTTACGATAACCCACCCGTATAGACCAGCGTAGACACTAGTCTCCCGGAGCGCCTGGAACCAAGGGCGGAGAAAGAACATTCCACCTGAGCACTAAAGCACGGCAACATTGAACTTGACAATGGGTGAGCACCCATGCTGCCAAGTCAGCACCACTGTGGGGAAAAGCCACCAACTCACAGAGCAAATGGGCGAGTACATTTCTGAAAAATTGGTGTCCAAGGCGAGCTGCTACTGTGTTGGCGAGGGATGGCACACAAGGTCAAGGTCACTGCGTGTTCCATGTGTTGCACAGGATCCAGCGATCATCGGTTCTATGCGTTCTTGCTGGGGAAACGTTCTATGTACTTACGGTGCTAGAGGGAAACAGCGACCATGGCTATTTCACGGCTGGCAATGACTCCGTGTGTTCAATTGGGCTGCTGACCAAGGGGACAGAAGAAGTTAGCTAGAAAAAGGCTGGGAGGGTGCAGGGCAGAGCAAGAATGGCGTGAATCATTTTGGTCATTAAACCAGCTGACTGCCCATTCGACCGCGCCGTTGCGGGATGTTGGTCTCGGACCGTGTATGGTGCCCCCGGTAGGAAACGCGCTCGAGGGTTCAATGTACCTTTGGGTGCGGTTATATATCTGTCTCGTTAACGACTAAAACGACAGCATTTTACGACAACCTAGTGACTATCATCGTCTTTATCGGGTTTCTTACCAAGAACGTTGGGTGTACCGTCTAGTTGGAAGAAGCGACCGTAATCACGTCTGAAGGGACACCGTCGCGGGGTGTGCACAGCGATGTAGCCGGGGGACAGGACATGATGAATGCCAGGGGGCGAAGCCGGATGGAGTGCATTTGAGGAGCTCCTACTCGTCCTCCATATCGAGATCGCCTTCAATGCCGATGCCCTCCCCAAAGTCATCGAATTCGGCATCGTCGGCGTCGAGTTCCCAACCTTGGGCGACGTCGTACACATCGACTGTGTCGGCAAGGCTTGGTGCGTTCGCGGAGGACGCACCCGGTGCAGGGGTAGTTGGTGCTGTGTGGGACAAGGACGCAGAGACGATGGCAAGAATTTCGTCCATGCGATCGCCGAGACGGTCCTCGAGTTCCTCGACGATCTATTGGAGTGGTGAGGCGACGGAGAATGGAAGGGCAGAGAAGACGTGCGACGTAGAGTTCGACGGGCTCTGTCGGGGCAAGGTTCACGACCTGGAGTTTCTCTGCCTTTGTGAGCGAAAAGGGGGCGAGGTCGTGGAGGAGCTGGGATATGGCGTGGCTGGACTGGCGGGATGTGGGGTGATAGTCTGCGGAGAGGTATTGGATTGCCTGGGGGCATGTGAGGCGGGGCGGGGCGGGGCGGGGCGGGGCGGGGCGGGGCGGGCGGGGGCGCACCTCGAGCTCGACGGTGCGCAGGTTCTCGGAGACGTCGTCGGGGAGTGGCTCGAGGGGGGGGCGTCCGGCGGCGTCGTCCTCCTTCTTGATGCGGACAGCGGACTTGGCGCGGGCGACGTGGTCGGCGTCGAGCTCGCGGAGGAGGGCGAGGACCTCGGCGTTGGCGAGGAGGGCGGCGCGGGGGTCGAGGAGGTGCATGGGTAGGGTTAGGGTTAGCGGAGGGTGGGACCCAACAGAGGACAACAAACGACTCGACCGCTATCAGAAAAGAAGAGAAAAAGGACGCCAGAGATGAACCGACCAGGTGCGGTCTGTCGTGCTGGCCGTGTGTCCCGCTGACCCCCCCTCTGCCAGGCCAGCCCCCACAGCGCCCGCCGAGTCTCGCTCCCCCTGCTGGTCTGTCCTCCCAGTTCAGATCGCCCTATCCAACCTCGCAGTACCTCCCACAGCGCACCTACCCCGCCCCCGCCCTCCCGCAACAGAACCCCCACCGTACCCCCGCGGTTCCCCAGTCCCCCTTTCTCCAGAGGCAGCAGCCCGCCGCCTTCCCCTTCCCCCCCGGCGCCGGTGTTCTCGCTCAGAATGCGCCCTCCCTCCCTCCCCACATGAGCCCGAATCCTCCAACCGCAACCCCCGCACCCGCACCCTCTGCCTCCTCTGCCAGTGAAGTCGGCTTTGATCCGAGCGACTTCCCCGCGCTGGGCTCCCTCGGTCAGACAAACAGCTCAAATCTATCGTCCAACAACCCGCCATCTTCCCTCGCCGGCACGCTCGCCTCGTCCACCAACAACTCGTCAGCGTCGAGCGCGACCAGCTATGCAATCCAGGCTGGCCAAGGCAGCTCCACGCCCGCCGCATCCACCGCACAGCCCAGGGACTTTGGCCCAGAAGATTTCCCTGCCCTGGGTGGTCAGCAGGTCCAGCAGGTCCTCCCGTCCCAGAGCCAGTCCCAGTCTCAGAACCAGCCACAACCGTCCGAGAATCACGCACCAGCTCACCCCCCTGGCCTGAATGGCTTCAACGATCACCGAGCGAGCATGCTCGGTCCGTTAAATGGCACCCAGCAACCGAACACGACAAGTCTTCCCCCGTCGGCGCTCCCTACAACCCAACAGTCAGGCACGCCTGGCATGCTCAACTTGCGGGGTATCCATCCCGGTTTCCAAAACCAGAGCGACGCCGAGAAGCAAAGGGTACGTGGCCACTTTTGTTCCCCACTCCCCCCATGCACATACCTTTGGCGTGCCAATCATCGCTCTTGTTCCGGTTGTAACAATATTCACAAAGCCGCCAGCACAACTATGCCCTGAAGCTCAATCAAGTGTCCCATGCGGCATGGAACGCTCCCAACACCAATCTGCCACCTTCGCAGCCAAACGGCTCAGCATCCGCTACCCAGACACAGTCGCAGTCCCAAACACAGTCCCAACCGCTTGTGCAGGGTCAGCTTCCGGGTCAACTACAATCGACCGCAATACAACCGTCTTCTCAAGCCCAACAAGTCCACACGAACAACCCCCAATCCCAAGCACAGCCATCGCAGCAACATCTCAATCCTCCACCTGGAGTCACCCCGTTTGCGTCCAACGGAAGCCATTCGTTGCAACCCCCCCATCCCCACGCGCAGCTGCATGGCTCCCTTGCGCAAGCTCAAAACCAACCCCACCACCATCCACAAACACCCGCTCAGCAAGTGCTCGTCTCGGCCGCTGACCGGTGGGGGCTGTTGGGGCTACTCGCCATGATAAAGAATGCGAGCGTCGATGCGGACGGTGGCTTGAGTAGCGTTGGCACGGACCTGGGTGCTGTCGGCCTCGACATGGGTTATGAGGGGTGAGTCCTGGGTTCCATAGAGTAAACGGAAGTCGTCACCCATGTCACGCAAAGGAACCTGTACTCGACGTTCATAACCCCATGGGCTGATCAATCAGCAGCACGGAGCGTTGAACCGGACTTTCACCTTCCTTCTTGTTATAACGTGCAGCCTCAACCTCCCGGGCCGAGTAAAGCTGGGGCTTTTAGCGACGAGACATTATTTTACATGTTCTACTCGAGTCCAAGAGATGCACTACAAGAAATAGCTGCACAAGAACTGTGAGTCAACTCGGACCGGCTCTTTGCTGCAGATCTCTCTTTCCCCTTCTACCGAATCTAGTGTAACAACACTCACGTGCCTGTCAAACAGATGGAACCGGAACTGGCGATATCACAAAGATCTCCGGATTTGGATAACCAAGGAAAGTGGCAGCGCCCCATCGACAAAAATACCTGGAGGTGAAGCTGGTACCTACACATGGTGGGATCCTGATTCATGGGCAAAAGAACGCAAAGAGATGACGGTGCGATATGCCGATTTGGAGGAAAAGGCCGTCCCGGCATTCGTCGTGGGACCAGGGCTAGTGCTCAACCAATCCGCACAAGGTACCCAAGGACAGCAGGTGCCAGGCACGATAGGGGGACACGTATCGAACCAGACTACAGGCCAACCCAGAATGCAGGTGGCGAGTATTTGAGCCGTACTTCCCGCCGCTGTTGCTCTCTTTTCAATCATCGACTTCGTTTTGTGCCGATCTTTTTTCCCGTTTGGTCGGTGTAGAATCACCGTGACCCACGTATACTCGAATCCCTTATTCTGACGGTCTCGTCTGCTCACCGCCAATGTTCTTGAAGTGAACGATGATTGTATCTGTACCTCTTAATTTGCTCACATTCCCGTCACCACCTCTCTTCTGTGCAATGTGATCCGTTTAAGTGTGGACATTCCCATAGAGCGCTCAATTGGCAGTCTCCAGTGTAGCACCCTGGCCATGCTCCTCGAGAGGCATTCGTGTCACCATGTGGGTGGCGTCTCATTCAGTCACAGGGGAATACCTGGCAGCAACCCCCCACCAAGCGACTGCAAGAGCACGTAGCTTCCGATGCCGCGAGGGCGCGACTTACACTGGGCCCCCCGTCCCTAAAGAGTTGACGAGTATGCTTCTCCAAATCAACGGGAATACACTCGGGAAACTATGTACGATGACCTTTCCAGAAGATGAAACGTGGGTCAGCCGCCCGAGCCCGTAGTACGAGCTTGAACCCTGTCACTCATCAGTTGGATCTCGCAGCCTCGCCCTCGGCGAGGGAGTGTCCCCCAGCAGAAATCGCTTGCTGAGCGCACTTATGATGTGTCCAGGATGTCTCGTAAATTGCGCAGTTGTGGACACGAGAGCAAGCGAGCTTGTTCCGTCGCTGGCTTGGAATCCCCTTGCATACTTCTATATTGTGGGAATGGTAGGTCTGAGGACATTGCCCAGGGCTATAGTATCAACCGAATCCAAGACAGTCTCAGAGCAACAGATCATCACCGCCCGTCGGCGTTTCGCTGGCCTTGACGGGCCCAAAGTTCCCAAACGCGTTTTCCTGACCAACGTTTTTAGCAGCCCCCGTCACATTGCCTGCCTTCTGAGAGGATGCCCAAATACCCGCCTGCGCCCTCTCCTTTTCGAGATCCTTGATCGACTTTCCGGAGGTCGTCGTCGGTTTGGGCGTAGTGCTAGAAGGTGGACTACCCAAGGACATGGACCACAGATCTTCAAATCCAGACAAGCCTTTCGCCAAGGTATTTGGGGCGGCGCCAGTAGTCGCCTTGGTTGGTGCACCCGCTGTGGACGTCAGAGACAGAGGCGTAGTGATGGATCTCGTAGGTGAAAGCGACTGCGACGATGTCCAGAGTGTGTTGGTGTTGTTCTGCCTTGGGGTGGGTGACACTGTGGTAGCAAAGGGCTGGGACTGCCTGTTGTTGGTAACGGGGGAGAGCGGGTTCGGTGTTGTGTTCAGAATCGACGAAGCTGTTCTCTGGGCTTGCGACGTCGACGTTAGATTAGCAGCGGAAGCTGGGGGCGAACTATTTGGCCTGGAAGCAGGAGGAGAAGCCGGAGAGGAGGGCGAAGGTGCGGCTTGGAAGTCTGCAAACTCGTCGTCTATAGCGATGTCAGCACGTCGACAGACGACAGTCAAGGCTGGCGTCTGACCATCAAATCCAGTCAAGGAAGGTAATGCTTTGTTGGAGTTGGAGGCAGGCGGTACAGTACTAACAGGTTCATCGTCGAAGCCGACAAGGAGATCGACTTCCGGTTCTTTCTGCTGTAGAACAGGTGGGGCAGAAGTGCGTAAAGAGGAACCGGCCGTTGCAGAACGGGAAGAGATGTTACTGCGGGAGACAGAATTAGATCGCCGAACGACGGTATCGTCATCCCCAGCAGTATACTCTTCAAAATCCCGCCGACCGGTATTATCCCTGAAGCCCCCTGAGCTCCCACCAGAGTAGTAATCTGACGTCACAGGTGAGTTGGGGGTTAGGGTAAGAACCGCCAGATTTACCATCTCTTCCGCTCAATCTATCACCGTAGTATCCACTGCTGCCACCTAGACTATCGTTGCCGAAACCACCATAGCGACCGGTACTAGAGGTGAAGCTCATTGGATCGTTACCGCTACCGGTGTATTTTCCACGATTAGCCTTTGCTTTACGTCTCTCCGTACGGATCGTTTCGATGTCGGACAGAAGTTCGACTAGTTCACGAGCACGATTCCGAACTGGAGTATGTGTGAGAAAGCAGTGGGGTCGTAGAGGGCAAGACCCACCATTCTGGCCTTCGTCCTTGCCCTTGTCATCTATGTAATGGAAGTTCCTAAGCATTTTCAGGGTAGAAACGTGTGAACGTGCGTCGTCGACAACACGCTCGCTGCCGTGCTTGATGAGATACTCGAGCAATTGCAAAGCCTGGGATGGGACGATCAAGGACTGCGCTGGGAATGTGCGAAACGGGATACCTTGTAGATTTGACGCCATTGCCGTGCTTCTTTTTCCATGAACCGACCGTAAATGCAAGGCATGATTTCGTTGAAGGTTTGACTGGCAGCAGATAAGGGTGTCTCTGATCTGAGCGACACCGTGGACTCACAAATTGAATGTCCTTGTTTTCGAATCAGCATGGCTTCCGTGACAAGAAGTGATGGCACAAGTACAGACCCTTGGGCGATCTCCTGCATCAGAGTCGAACTTGCTCCCCTGGAATGCGGGTGTGAACAAGGGAGTTGCAAAAGACGCACGCGCATACCAGGGCTCATCGTTTGTTGCCTCCCTGACCTTGGCCTCCATTTCGCTGATGTTGAGGACAGCATTCTTTGCCTGTGGGCGGTGAGGGTCGCCGAACGAGTGGTCCTGGTTGGTGGAATACCTGATTGTACATGGCCTTGATGTCGTACATCGTCACGCTGGAGAGGGCGCTTGTGATGGAGTCCAAGCGATCCATGGTGGGCGACGTGGAGTGCAGGGCGGAGGACGAACGAAGGTGGGATATTGGCGACCCCCCCTGGAGAGGTCGAGCTGTAGACGCTCATAACCCGGCCATGCTTGACGGGGACTGCGAGTGCTCATGCCCTCCGAGTCGGAGCCCTCCCTTTTCGCCCGCCTCCGTCGTCCGCTTCGTCGTCGGCCCACAGCAGAGCGCGCCTCGCAGACAGAGCCGTCCGCACAGTCATTGCAGATCGACCGCAAGATCCTTCAGGATCCAAGTGCCTTGCTCGACTCCGAGGTGGAGGATGCTCAGCCTCTCGGTCTCACCCCGAGCACTCGACGGCACCCTGCCGGGAGTGGGCGCCCCAAGCGAGCAGAGCCTGTCTCGGAACGCGACGGGTCCCCCCCTGGCCCGTCCTCACGCACGCAATCGAGGTTCACCCTTGGACATATCTCCAGAATTGCAGCCGGTGGCGAATGGTCAACGTTTGGGAGAAAACACGAGTCCCGGGTCCCTGAGGCTCCTGGCCTTTCTGGGCGCACGCCTCCTCTGGATAATCCAAAGAGAGCCTCGGGTTCCTTTTCACCCACCGTAGACAGCAAGCACCGCAGCGCAGACAGCACTCCGTCTACGTTCACGCTGAGCCGTCTAACCAATCCATCGCGAACTTCCACCACGCATGACAGGCCTTCAAGTCCCGGCAGCGGATCGCCCCAGCAATCACCCGACGCAGGACACGGTAGCCAACGCTCCTCCCCGACGGACACGATGTCATTCAGTCCGCATCCGCAAACGCCACAGAGAGAATCGACTTACACAGCCCTGGTTTCCGTCACGAACTTGACGACTTCTGTAAATCGAGAGCCAGCCTTCGATTCACCTCACACGTTTGGCCATCCGACACCACCTGATAACGGTGTGACTTCTTCTGTTGCACACCCTTCTCCACCTCCCCTCCCTCCCCTTGACCGTCCAGCGTGGGCGGCTCTGCTCCTTTCGCGTGGGAACCCCGTGTCTACCGACCAACCCACCATGTCCCCGCTTCGCGACCGTTCCAACACGCTACCGACCAACCGCCGCACCCCACGCAAGGACGAATTGTTCCCCTCGTTGTCTCTGACCCTCGGACGCCCGCTTCGACATCAATCAAGCCTTCCTCAGGCAAAGGAGGTTTCGGACACAACACGTCCTCCCGACGGACGTCGACGCGCCAGGGCTGTCTCTGCTGGTGCACGGCGGCGCCGGACGAGTGCGGACTGGAGTTCCCACCAGGCCACCGTAGGCGTGAACTCTCATGCGAATCAGGCGTGGCCAGCAGAGGTGTCACGTGAGATCCTGAGACTATCCCTGTCCCGGCCCGCCCAGGTTCCGGGGTCCCCGGAGGAACGGCACACATCAGCGCGTGGTGTGAGTGGGGACCCCGGTCGTAGGTCCGGACCTGATCGGGCTTCCTTGTCGCCATCCTTTTTACCTTTTCCTCCCCACCCACCGCGACCAGGATCCCCACCGTCCACAGCGTCGGCGACGCTCGCAGGTACGCCAGCGCCCATACCACCCCGATGTCATCCAACTCGCGTCTCCCCTCCAGACGGCCGGGACACACTCCCCCCCAGACCCCACTCTCTGCGGTTCAAGCTTGCAGACCGCACCCGCAGCGAGCAGCCAGCAAGATTCTCGATGGGCGAGGTGAAGCGCAGCTTGTCGGCCATCGAAGCCCGGAGCAGCCCACACAATCACACTAGTGGCGCCACACATGCTTCTTTCGGTTCAAGCGACCCTGGCCCGACGCCTGGCGCGCCCCTCCGTTCTCTTGCTCCCACACCATCACGACCATTGCTTTCCGGCCGCGTTTTTCCCATCGACACCCCTACGTCTTCTTCCATGCAGGGAGAGCCATCCACCCCCACGCCTGAGCCTAGGCACTTGAGCGATAAGAGCAGGGGCAAGCGCAAAGCAGAGGACAACATCGATCTGACTCCCCCAGAACAAAAGAAGGAAGGGCAACACGCGACGTTTCTCCTTCCCTCCGAAAGCCGAGGTAAGTGCCTTTCATTTCTGGTTTCATCTCAGACCGCTTTATCGGCCCTTGCTCAAACTGAAACAAAGGTCAGCGTGTCTCAAACTCGTCGCATGCTCCGTCTTCGTATCGTCGAAAGCGCGCTCGCTTGTCGTCAGCATCTCCTTTCGCTACTCCTGTGCAATCGCGACCGGCGTCCGTGCAAGAGACGCCCCAGTCTGCAAGTCGCATCCATCACTTGGGGTCTCTCTCAAGCAACACCGGCGCTCATATTGCTTCTCGCACACCTTCGCGTGCTGCATCCACTCATTCCCGCCAGCCCCCTACTCCCAGCACGACCAGAAAGCACGAACGACATCAATCCCTATCTCAAGTTTCGATCCCCATCAGCGCATACATATCACCACATGCACCGTCTGTCAGCAGGTCGGCCAAATTCCACATGCGTGATCCCCGCAGGCCTCCGAAGAAGCCCAACGACACCCCATGGGGGCTTCGATTTGCGACAGAAGACGAGCTGGGCTCACCGACACAAGCATGGTGTTTTTTCTTTGGCTTTCTGTTATTTCCTGTCTGGTGGATTGCTGGCCTATTCCTCCGTGTTCCGAAAACAAGAATCGCTGGGGACGTCGAGGCCGAAAAGGGCGTCGCCATCGACGACCCCCAGATCGAACATGGTAAGCGCATGTCTTTTCTTCTCGCTCCTCGGCGTCCGACCGTTTCCACGACAGACGCAAAGATATGGCGCCTCCGGTGCCGTGTGATGGCCATCGTATCATTGTTCACCTACGTTCCGTTTATCGTGCTTGTCGCCGTGTTTGTGCCGAGGTAGCAAGCAAAGTATCTCGTAGTAACGGTGCATCGCGTATCACGCCCTCCACGTTCTTGCATTACACCATCGGACACGAACAACCAACGCTTTGATTACAGTCTTGGTCACCACCCATCGTTGAACAATCCCCTCGTTTGCTCGTCCACTCGTTACTGCTGTCTTGTAAAGTATAGTTATACCCGGTCACTCTTAGATCGTCTGGTAGACCGCTGTTGTTTAGCTACCCAAGTTGTCGCACCATAAGCAAGTCTGGGCCGCCAAACAAACAGCGTCTCGTCTCGCCATGGACAACCAGACACCGGAAGAGTTCCTCGCCAGTGTCGAGGGCGAGATCTCCTTTTTCCGTTCCGTCATGCGTGCCCGCCCGGTCGGCAAGCACAAGCACTTTCATGTCCTCGCCATCCGCAACACCATCCACAACGACACCGGCCGTGTCATCCCCGTCGAGGCCATCTGGGCCAAGCTGCGGGCCTGCTATGATCTCGAGGCGCTCGAGGGCGCGGTACGACTCCATCTCGCGCGCTCCCTTACACAAGTACTGACCCGGAGGTACTTACCCGACAGGAAACGGACGGGCTCGACACGTCGGGTCCTTGGCCGCAAGCGATACGTTCCCCATCCCCTTCCGAAAACCTCTCGCGCCATCCGTTTTTCCGCGACGAGTTCGCGCTGCCGCCAGACGAGTCGTTCGAGTCGCTGGTGGCCGCGCGCCGCGTCCGCGCCACGGCCTCCATCCCGTCGTCGACGCCCGCACCATCCCCGCGCCAGCCTAGCAAGACACGGAAACTGAAGGCGCCGAAGCGGAACAAGAACAAGGCGGACATGGCGGGATTGGTTGGCGGGGACAGCGACAGCAGCGCGTTGACGCAGGAGAGCGGTGACGAGGCCGCGTTCACGCCACGGGATAGTGTCATAACGGGGACAGACGCAGGGACGGACTGTGAAGATGAGGAGGCACAGGAGGTTTTGCCAGGTGCGTCGTGGTCGTGTAGTCTCAGGAATGATCATGACGACTTTTCTAGCATCGCTCCAACCCAAGGTTGGTCGCGGTGGTCGTGTCTCTAAATCAGGGAGGGGCGGAGCAACAGGAAGAGGCAGAGCGGGCTCAACAGGCCTCGGTCGTGGGGGTGGCAAGAAGAGAAAGAAGTAGACGTTCACTCTCCCCCATCATGCACGCTATACATTGTCTGATCACTTAACTCATTTCCGCGACAGATTGTGGTACATCTTGACGGAGGCGCCTACGCTAGCCCATTACTACGTCTACATCCCCTGCGTGCTGATCATGTCCGGCCTTCTGGCTGCGTCGCTCAGTAACAAAAGCGTCTATCCTCGCTTTCAGCTCGAAATCTGTGCATCCAGGTTAACATGGCGTAGCAAGAAGTGCCAAGGTTGCCTACCCGGGATAACCTCGTCGATCGTGAGGGGGTTTCGGTTGAATGGATCCTTTGCATCAGACAAGAGGTGGGATTTAATTGTGGCGCGGTCAATAACCGCTCGGGAGGATGGCAGAATAACCGGGTCGCGCATCAACGTGAACATCAACGGATCTATAATAACGACTGAATTTGGGAGGTGCGTTTCGAGGACAAGGACCTACCCAGGAATTCATCCGGAATTTCACCCAAGTCTTCCTCGGCCTCGATGGACACCTTCGCCTCCTCTACCTTGAGGGCGAACAAGCGTATCTGCTCGAGCTCGGATTCTGTCTTTAAAGCAATCTTCCCTGCTCGTTCGATAGCCTTCTCAAACAATGCTTTCCTGTAACTGCGTCCATCGTTGGCAACCGCACGTGCAAACGCGTCCTGGTCGCTCAAGTTCAGATATACTTGCAAAATATCACTAAGCAGCTGCCTCGGATCAAAGTGGTATTTCTCTGGTTCCTTCACGCGCAGCTCTCCACACTTGGGGCCAACAAGCGCTTCGAGGTTATAATCCAGCATGGCAGCAAGTTTGTCCACGATTTCGGGCATCATGAATGGTGCCTTTGTCTCCGCCGTAAAGTCCCTGAGTAACCCAACGGTCGATTTCCCAAGGGTCGTGTAGCTGGACGCATGGCGCTCGAGTCCGCGGAGCGTGCTCTCGCGCTCTCGTCGGTATTGGACAGGGCGAGCTGCCCAAGCAGTTTCGTCGCGCATTTCTGTCTGGATGTTGTGAATCTGTGTCAATTCGTTGAGGGACTCGTCCATGAGGTAGGTAACGTCATTGATCATCAAGTTGATGAAGCGAACAAACTTGTCGACATTCCTATTGATGGCTCGTGATGACCACCAGCACACATTTGCAGTAAGACGTCGTACTTACGATGCCTCCGCATCAAGTGCTTGCCTGTGCACAGGATTGCTCCAGATTGCTTTCAGGATGTATGCGATATTTCTCCTTCATGGCCCATCAGATCTCGCATAACATCGGTGGACACAGAACTTACCTAGCATCTAAAGAACCGACCGCAATTTAAGGGAACCCCGCGACGACGAGAAAGTACTCACTAAATTTATCATAGAACTGTGAACTCGCCCCGGTTTGTTCAACCTCTGGGACGATGTTTCAGAGTCAGAATGAACGCGAAGGCGTTTAAACACCCACCAATGTAAAAGTGTGTTAATGCTGGGATCAGATGCTTCAGTGCTAAGGGGTGACTGTTCAGGGTGCCACCCAGAATCCCATCTCGTTCGTGCCCGTATGGTAGGACACCATAAAACACCGCCTATAAGGACGTTGGCACTGCCACCCAAACCATTCCATCAGCATACCTCGTTAATCTTGGATTTCAAGAAAGGGTTCTTGATGTACCACGTTGATGTCAGGAAAGTGAGAGCAAACACCAACAAATCGTCTTTTCCGGATAAATCGAGGCTGTCTGGCGAGTGGCTATAGAACCCATGCATAAACGTGTACTTTGAGTAAGTAGAACCGACAAACCGAGTGACAAAAAGGAAAAACTCCACGACATCTTCCAAGATATATTCCGGAAGCACCCTGAATGACATGGGGACTTCCTGGGGAAGTGGCAGTCTGTCGAGAGCTCAATAACCGACCTGCTTCATTGGACACAAACATACCCGACTGGGGGAGCAGGATGCAAGCCTTTCGGGTCAGCCCTTCGTATCAGCCAAGTCGAGACGAAATTAGTGAAGCCGATGTATCGGAAAATAAAGTCTGGCTCGAGCAACTGCACACGGAACGCAAATTGATGGGCCTGGATTTTGGCCATTTCTGTCTGACTCAAGTCGGACGGTGAATATCGGACTCTTTCCGTTTGAGCACACGCACCTTCATCTGATTAAGTGCTGCTTCCGTCCGTGCGTGGAAAGGGCTCTGAACAGTATGTCAACACACAATGGACGAAAAATCGCGTGAGACTGACACCTATCCAAGAACCATCGCCGTTGATCATATCGTGGTGACGTTGCAGCTCATCGTGATGCTTGGCAAAGTCGTCATATGTTTGTGTGGTTTTGAGGTAGCCGTAATGGCCCATGGCATTGCAAAGATAGAAAATTTCAGAGATGAAGTTCGGTGTCCCAGCTGTCTTATGGATTCGATTCGGTTCGACTGCCAAAATTTAGTCGACTTACCATTGTCCTTGTTTACTTCTGCCCATTGGCCCGCTTCCTCTGACGTGGCTTTAATGCGTGTCTCCTCGCTCACATCAATGCGCTTAGAGACAGCAAAATACAACGGGTCAATCCGATCCATCTGGTTCGGTTATCAGGTATGAAGAGACCAAGTCGAGTACGACAAACCTTGGAGTATTGAGCATCAATGAAAGGCTCTGCAAAGTGAAGAAGGACATTTTGTAAGTTGACCATGAAGCTGTCACTAGCAACCGTTTGCGGGTCCACCTAAAAAGCGCACGTGAGAATGTCGCAGGGGAAGTGTTAGTATACCATGTACCTGCATCCCAGCTCGCTTGATGTTTAACCTGATTGCTGTAGAAAAGTACTCTAGCACTGCTTCTCTGGATTCTGGGGATGCCCGGACTAAAGTGTTAAAGATTTGAAAGAGTGACGACTGTTGACCAGTGATTGTCGTACTCGATAGCCAGCTTGGTACGAGCTGCTTACCTGCAAGCTCTTTACTGTACCCCGGAGACTCGTGGTAGAGGACTCTATATCATTTCGTAAACGTTTGGTTGGTTCGGAGAAGTAACTCTGCGCGATGGAAGGCTGAAAAGGGCGTTAAGGTTGATATCAATAAAAGCGCATTACACCCTACCCATTCCCTGCTGAATACCCCTAATCGACAGAGAGGGCCCATCAAGGTAACGGTCTCGAAAGTGGATGCCGTGGCATGTGGTGGGTTCCAGTCGTCCAGTCTAGTAAACATGACAGCTATGCTCTTGACGGAGACAAGTGCTTCCACGCCACCGACTACACCTCGCCAGGAGGAGTCACCTCCTGCCAAGCCCTCAGGCCTGAAGAGAGATGGATGAAACAAGAGCTGTCGTACGACCGGTCCAAGTATACCATCAATCTCGTTGTCCGGTTCAAAACGCCGAGCCAGGTCTTGCAGGAAAGGCTCAGCTTCTGCTGGGGACAGAACAAGATTTGAGGAGGATGCAGTTGCAAGGGGCGCGGAGAGAGCAGATAGCGACAGCAGCGAACCAACAAATTCAGATGGGCCAAGCACTCGCCTGGGTGATGTATTGGAATGGTGATGTGGATGTATAGGTTGGCACGCACCCTACAGGTTGGGGAAACATTCCTGGTTCTTGCAGAGAGAGACCGGCGTAGCTGATGACAAGATCTCGAGTCTTTTCAAGGAGGGCAGATGCTTGCTGAATTTCATTGACAGGACTCTGGAGGGAAGCGGCGCATGAGCATTCTGTACGCACGTCACGAAATCCCCAAACCTTTTTAATGAGGGTTGCTTTCGCACTATTGAGGCGTTTCCAGCAGCCGACCAAGTATTCAAACACGGTAACTTGAGCTGGGAGAGAGGCGAGTACGGGAGCATAATCCGAATCATCCCTGGACGGGGCTTTGTAGCAAACAGCAGGAACATGTCAGCTGAACTCACGACATTCCCTGAGGGTCTAACTCCAGTCGAGATATAAGAAGACGATCGGCAATGGCCCCGGAGAGGTGCATTGTAGAGGCTGTCCATGGCTCGTGTCAGCTGCACGAAGTGAAAGATAAATTCCACGTACGGTACCCCTCCGACACCAGTTCAACTTCGAGGCTCTTGAGCCACACGATGTCACGACTGCTACGTTCCGCAATCGAACGCTGTCGGTCGTAAGATATCTTGCACGATGCTCCACGAAACGGCACGCACCTTGAGCGTCACTTTGAATATCTGGGTGAGGGTCTCGTCTTCCCATGTCTCTATATCGATCTTTGTCTGTTTCCTCTTGGGTGGCACAGAGGGTATCTGTGTCTGCGGTTGCTTTGCAGCGGGTGGCGTTGACAAGGCTGGCTTCGGCTGTGTCGACCTTGGTGCTGGCGCGGTGGGTGGGACTGATGTGGATGGAGCATCAGGCGATGGCACGCTCGATCGCCCGACCTGGAGCTTTGCAAGGCGCTTGGCGCGAATCTGGGGGACGGCTCAGCTTCAGTGAAGGCGGTCAGGAGGAGAGTCCCTACCCGGTCGGCGTCGTCTTGCGGGTCGGTCATCGCGCTCTGTCAGCTTTCGGACACACCAGCCAATGTATGGCGGAAATGCACGTGACCCACTCTTTGCATCATGTTCAGTCTGCTCTCGACGGCGCGGTCGTTCTCGACGTCGGCCATTGCCAGCTTTCCAAAGCTAAAGACCCACAGCGGCGCAAAAAAGAGATGGCGTGCGATCGCCAGTGGGAAATTTAAACGGGTATGATTCGTATTCGTGTGCAACCCGGCCCGCTGACGAGTGTCTGCCGCTGGTCGCAGGCTCACGCCAATCATTCGCACAAGAATGTATCAAAGAGGCCTGCACGGAAAAATAATCTCGCCCAGACGACCTACTCCAGCCAGTCGCAGACAGCCACCCTGAAAAAGCTGTTGCCGTACGCTTGAGCAAACACTCCGAGTCAGTCGTTTCGTTGCATTACTGTGACGTGAGTCGCATAAATGTATTGATCTCTGCATCAGACTCTCTATACTGCCCGCATGTACCCTACATCCAAATAGATCAATTGCGCTCCTCGTTATCCTCTACGACTTCTACTGCTTCCAGGGGCTCCTTACGACCACCCCCACCGAAAAACTCCCGAATGCTCCGTTGTTGGGGGTCGTGCTCGACAATCCCTTTCTGACGTTTCTTGCAAACAACCATTAGGAAAAGCAGACATCGTCGGAAAGTTGCCCACTCACAACGTTGATAGTGTGCTCGTGTCGGTTCACGTCAGTTACAGTGACAATCAATGGCGGTCTGTTCTCGAGTCCATTGGCAATCGGTGGTACCTCTGTCCCGGGCTGCATGCACTCGGTTCGAAGTACTTGGCAGAGGTAACAAAATATTACCTTTACCTCCAAAGTGACCCTGGTCCAAGCGGTGTTCAGCAAGCCTCTGTAATCTTTGATCGGTGCACCGCCGCCGTTCCACTTGAGCAGAGCAGGTATCATTTCACCTATGCAGAGACCGTGGCTAACCACCGCAACGTGTATGTCTTGTGCACCCGGCGAAATCGCGCGATGGAGATAGGGCTTCAAGACAAGGTCATTGATGGTGCGTTTAGCGCGTGCGGCAACGTCTTCCAAACACTCCCCGTTGGGAAACTTTTCGTTCCGGTTGAACAAAATTGGGTATTGACCATCTCTGAAATGATCCTCGAGTGACTTGTTGGGAATCCGATGCGTCAACCATGGTTTGCCTTCGCCGTCACCAAAGCACTGCTCCCGAAGACCACGGTCTATTTTGAAGGACGGCTTTGGCTCCGGCTGGCCGTCGAAAAGAGCCACGGCCGTTGCATGGGCACGCTTAAGGTCCGATGTGATGATCCCATCGAGACGGAGGTTGGCATAGGCATCACCGAGTGCTCTAGCTTGCTACGGAGGTCGGGGATGAAAATGAGTGCAAAGACGGAATCCGTCGTGCTCACTCGCACCCCTGATAGCCGGATTGGTCAACGGTGGGTGACTGATGGACGTCGCTTACCAAGTTCGCTCAGCTCCGCATCCTTCTGGCCCGCCCAGATGGACTTCTGTGTGACGAGGTTAGAATCGAACACGGAGCGCACTGTGCAGCACCGCCTACGAGATTGTCGAGTGACTCTCCATGCCTGATCTGAAAAGGACAGCTTGTCAGCCAACAGGCGGCGAGCTGGATGGACTCACAAAGGACACGACGAGCATCGTGGAATGCCGTCGATCGTGCTGGCAACTTGCAGAGCCTCCAAGCGGTGTGCCTTGTATAGATCGTCATGACCTGCACAGCCTCATGATGGCTTGCGCGTCGGGCCGTGGCGGGACGCGCGTCCTCGAGTTTATAATCCGCCCCTTGTCTTTGTCCGTCCGCATCCTCCCTCTCCCATGGCATCCAACACCGACGACAGCCAGCTCCTGTCCGTCGGCCAGCAGTGCTCCGAGTCATCCTGTCTGCTCGTCGACTTCCTTCCATTCAAATGCCAGCACTGTTCAAAGAGCTTCTGTGGGGAGCACTTTCTCGCTGCGGCACATCACTGCCCGCAATACGACGAGAGCAAACATAACCGTGTCGCTCCGAGCTGTGAGTCGTTTGTTCCATCTCCAGCTCGCCCGCTCACACATCCTAGGTCCCCTGTGCAATACCCCGGTTGCTATACCCCCCAGCGAGGACCCCAACATCCGCATGGAACGTCATATCAGTACGGAGTGCAGTGTCATGACAGGAAAATCAGGTAGGACTCGGTCTCAGCCCGTGTGTGCGCGAGGCAAATGCGGCAAGGTTCTTTATGCGCCAATCGCCTGTAATGTGTGTTCCGCTTTACTTTATTTCCAGCACATCCTGATGGGGCCCACAGGCATGCAAGAAGCAGTATTGCCCTCAGCATCGCTTTCCGAAGGACCACAGCTGCCCGAGCCTTTCATCGGCCACGGCTTCCTCATCCAAATCACAGCCGTCTTTACCAGCGGGGTCCAAGCTTTTCGTAAAGACCACCACTGCGCAGACATCGAATGCACCCAGTTCCCGTGCCCGACCCACTCCTTCAGCGTCCGGACCTTTGACGTCCACGAATATCAACCCCTTCTCAAAGACTGACCGGTGAGTCGCGTCTCGGTCCTCTCGCTCAGTAAACACTCATAACCCGTCAGCACTCTTTCTCCCTCTTTCCCATCTAACTCTACACTATCGCCATCGTCGCCGACTATGGAACCCAAACCATCACCCACCGAACGCCGGGCGCATTCCAATTCAAAACTGTTGGACTTCGTGTCGTTCGTTCCTCCATCTATTTTCGCCACGGCATAATACGACATCAGCCGTGCCAAGGCAGAAAGGGAAAGCAGAAGGAAGGCCATGTTGGAACGAGCGAAAAAGGGGGTAAGTCTGGAGTTGGAGCAATAGTATCGTCAGAATGGATCCTGAGGCGTCCGTAGCTTTTGACAGAACAAGAGAAGCTGTTGCTGGCGGAGGAGGAGGCGCAACGTGCCAAGGACGTATCCTCGAAGACGGACAAGGAGTGCGCCATTATGTAGCTTGGATGTGGATAATGTACACCCGCCTAATAGCAAGCATTGTGTGCCAGCTAGGACAAGCTGTTTGTCGCTGTTTTTGAATGCACGAAGCCAATGTATCTCACGTGACCCTCTTACTCCCGGCATCCATGTCAGATTCAGAAAACGAATCGACAGTGCTCGGGAAGCGGGAACGGAACGAACAATTTGGTGCTCCCGTCGCAGACGCTTCCACATACGATGACGACCAAAGCGACGGGGATATTGGGCCAATGCCCGTACCCTCAGACACGAACGGAACCGTGAAGAAGAAACGAAAAGGTAGGTATGTCATATCTACTCTTGCTGTGCACTCCTGAATCTGTTCTCCCGTCGACTAGTTCTCCCACACGAAAAGCTATATCTCGAACATCTTCCGAATGCAGACCAATATTACCAGTCATTCATGCACAGGGACGCGTTGAACTTTTGCACCATGACCAAGTGCGTCTTGGGAACGTGCAACTCACACATTCTCTGACCTTTTTTTCAGGACAGGTTTCCTCATCACCACATCCATCGACGGTCACGTGAAGTTGTGGAAGAAACAAGAGACGGGCATCGAGTTCGTAAAGCACTTTCGTGCGCACGCGTCCCCTATCGTCGGTGTCTCGGAGAGCGCAGACGGTCAAATGTTTGCCAGCATTTCAGAAGATGGATCGGTGAAGGTCTTTGATGTCGTGAACTTTGGTACGTGTGACCCTCTCCTGGATTGAATCGATTGTGCGGACACTGACTATTCTAGTCAGACATGATAAATATGCTCAAGCTTGACTTCGTGCCACATGCGTGCTGCTGGGTGCATAGGCGCGGTCAGGCTCAAGGACTGCTAGCGATGTGAGCCCTGGGATTCCTTTGCGCTGGCATGCTACTTACTCTGCTCAGCTCTGAGCGAAACAGTGGTATTATCAGGATATACGACGGCAGAGGTGACGACAAACCGCTTGTCTCGGTCGATAAATTGCATCGTTCACCCGTTCACTTGATATCCGTGCGTCTTGCTTCTTCAACACTTGACCAGAGTGCTCAGAGTTGTCCAGTACAGCGACCGGTATGACACAGTCATCTCTGCAGACGAAAATGGGTTTGTCGAGTTTTGGCAGCCTATGGAACCCTTCGAGCCGCCAAAGAGCATTCCTGGGATGTGGTCATTTAAGAGCTCAACTGATCTATATGAATTTAAAAAGGTATGGACACGCTTGATAGGAGACATGGTGGAGTGCCTAATCACCGGTGTTCCAAGGCGAAATCAATACCTACATGCATTACCCTTTCTCCCGATTCTAGTTCATTCGTGACGTTCTCTTTGCCCGACCGGCAGGTTCGCATATTTTCATTCTTGTCTGGGAGACTGACTCGGAAATACGACGAATCCCTGACCGCGATCCAAGAAATGCAACAAGCCGGAACGGCCGTGTACAAGGTCGAAGATATGGAATTCGGTCGACGTCTTGCAGTGGAACGTGAACTAGAGATGCCCGGTCCGGATGGGCGGATACCAGGCATGTGGAGCAACGTTATCTGGGATGAGAGTGGAGCCTTTGTTATTTACCCGACCTTGCTTGGGATCAAGGGTTGGTTTTTATCGCGCACTCATCCTTAGCCCTTACCGATCCTTTTCTAGTTGTGAATACGGTGACGAATCGCGTCGTGAGGGTATTAGGAAAGGACGAGGCTGTCCGATGGATGAACCTTACTGTGTACCAGGGAGCACCTGCTAAGCAGGGACTTACAACGCTGGCAATGGCTGCTTCGGCAAACCCTATCCTGGCCAATAAAGCTACGCGCGATCCGACGCTCTTCTGTACAGGCTACAAGCGTCAGAGATTCTATCTTTTCACACGTTCAGAACCAGAGTATGTCGGAAGAGGGGTATGGATGACCCAAAATTGACAGCTCTCTTTCAGGGACAGCAAACTTAATGATCGCGATGTCTTCAATGAAAAGCCTACGCGGGAAGAACAGTCTATTGCAACGGCCACGATAGTTGGCAAAGGCGGCCCATCCCCGCTCGCCGACTCTGCCGTCATCCACACGTCGATGGGGGATATTCACATCCGGTTATTCCCCGATCAGGCGCCAAAGGCCGTCGAGAACTTTGTGGGTCACGCAAGAAGCGGCTATTTCGAGGGTATCATCTTTCACCGTGTTATTGCAAAGTTCATGATCCAAACGGGGGACCCACTCGGAGATGGCACCGGTGGCATGTCCATTTGGGAGAGGGAGTTTGAAGACGAGTTCTCGGACGAGCTCAAACACGATCGGTGCGCCAGAACGGCCCATATGAAAGGGGTCGTCCGTTGACACGACATTCAGCCCGTACACGGTCAGCATGGCTAATGCAGGTCCGAACACCAACGGTTCACAGTTCTTCATTACCACGACGGCAACGCCATGGCTGGACAAGAAGCACACGATATTTGGGCGCGTTTTTTCTGGACTCGAGGTAGTTCACACGATCGAGAATGTCAAGGTCAACAAGGGAGATAAACCGTTTGAAGACATCAAAATTATCAACGTCGATGTAGACTAGCATTTTCGCCTGGCCCATATATCACAGTGCTACTCTGTCCAGGGTTACTGCGTGGTGAGTGACAAAGGTGTGCATTCCAATGCGCCCAAGACGGGCCGTAAATTTTGCCTGGAGCTTCTCGGTCAACGCACGTGGTGACAGTGCGACGCGATCGCCGGCAAGGGCTTGCGGGCAGGAAAACTTGATCAACACGTGTTCTTTCGCAAGGCCCAGTGTTAAACACGAGTGTGCCGCTTCCTTGAAAGAGACCGTATAAACGTCCAGCGGCTCTCCACCCAGAAACGAGGTCTGCCCCGAAGCTGCGGGAGAGTATGCGACAGGGTAGTCGATCATGACCGCCGCAAGCGGGACAAGGATATCTTCGGCAAACGAGTCAGGCAGGGAGAACGCCAGCGCACCAGGGGACTCTGACATGAGGAGTCCCATGTGGCGAAGCGCGTCCCGGAGCCTGTCGGGAGGTTCTGTCGCCTGGGACAGGATCAAAGAGGGCACCATCGTGGTCAAAGACGACCTTTTCGTCTGTTTTACTTACTGCCGACAAGCGCTTGTTCAGGTGGATGAAGACGCACTCCCCGGCACCGCCAAGCACGGCAGCGAGCTTCTCATCCAGGAGGGGGACGTGGACCAAGAAGGATTGGGCTGCGGGTGCGTGATGCCACCACACGACGTGCGCGAACACGGAGCACTGCGACGGCGCTCGTCGTTATCGTCTGGCGAACGCAGGGCAAAGGCAAAACGCCCGCCGGCACACCTTTCCACGAAGAGCATTCAAGAGCGCGGTGAAGATCTGCTTCGGATTCGGCGGGAAGACCGCGTCTACCAAATAGCCTGTGCTGGCGGACCCATCACCCAGGAGAGCTTTGCGAGACGAGTGGAAGTGCTGACCGGACGCCGTGCGCGACCAAGCAGACGTCGATGGCGAACTGGGTTTGCTTGGTGCGGGTCGATTGGCGCAGGTGCTTGATGCTCCTGATTTCGTCCAACACCAGCGCGAGAGACACCCCGAACGATGTCGAGACGGGGTTGTCCATGTTTAGAGTCGCGGTCGCTTTTCCGAGTCGGAGGTCCACATGCGGGTTATCGAGGATATCACGATGGCTGGTTCTGGCGCGGCATCAAACTCGTCTTGCGCTGCCAAGGACGGAGATTCAAGAAGTAGCCAGTCTGGACGGAATGGCCGTCCGACAAACACGCATTCTCTGGACGAGGGATCCCTCAGGTTTGCAGTTCCCTCGTTCTCTATAGTATGATGTATAGATGGAGAAAGAAAACCACTCATGCACCAGGTGCGCTATACTTGAGTTTCTCCAATTCCGACACGTCTTCGTCCGCCTTGTCGATCCACCCATGAACTGCATAGACGACGTATGTTAGAAACCCCGGGATACACCACCACACGGTGGTCTGCCACGCCCTGCCTGTGTATACCGAGAGCAAAGGTCCGGCGGCCGACCATACAAACGTTTCCAAGAAGCCGATCGCCCGGATGGCGCGGCCAGCGACGACAACGTTCCATGGGTGCACGATCAAGCTGAGGTTGACGTGAATGAGAACGGCAATGTAGGCCAGGATCCCGCTCATGCCCAGTGGGGCGTTGGCTCGACTAGCCTCGGGAGATGGTGGAAAGATGACAAAGAGCGGGGTCGTGCGGTCTGAAAGCATGTAGATGGCATATCTACAGCACTGCGGCTCGAGATGAGGACCCGTGAAAGCGAGTTAGAAGACGCACAGCGTGCAGGACAGTCCGAGCATGAGCTGCAGAGCGATTCGATTCTGCTTGTTCGACGAGACGTTTTGCTGCTTGATTCGATCGACAACCTCTGCCTGTTCTGCGCGTCGGTGAGCACACGGCGGCGGCGGTCACTGCGGGGAACCGTTACCCTGTTCGTCGAGCACCACTCTTTCGCTGTCCTCTGACTGGAAAGTGAACGGGTTTCGTTTCCGGATTGCCTGCATGGCCGGGCCAAGATGGTTGGAAAGGGAGCCCAGAACGGCCGTTACCGCGTCTTTTGTAGGCAGGTCGGACGTCAGCGGAGTCTGCCACAGCCCGGGCGCATGCTGGAGCAGATCCTGGTGTTTACGTGTACCCGACAGGGGCGATTGTGTCCGGATGCGGCCTCTTAACTCGACGTCCACGATGGCCCCGGATATAGCCCCAGGCCAGTTCGACGACGCGCTGGATGACGCAGAGCGACACGACCCAAGGCAAGGCGGCCACTACGTCGACGACGACCTGTTGCTCGAATGGTCGGAGCCCAGCGAAGACGGTAGCCAACCGAGTGAAGACGACTTTGAGGACGACAGGGTGGAGGACGAAGACTGGGAGATGGCGGAGCGAGGTGGGTCTGTTTTTTATCCATCCATCCAGACCTGCCAACGGTGCATTTTCAGACTTTACGAAGCAGTTCAATCGCCTGCGTCAGCACGTCGCTGTTCGCAGCGGAAACGCTCAGGGCACCGTATCTTCCACCAACCAAAACGCGGCCGTGGCACCGCTCCCTGCAGTCAACCGTCCCCATGCCCAGGCCGCCCATGCACGCGCCGGGGACAAGACGGCCACCCAACTGGTCGCACTGTCAAAGTATTCCTCGAGGATCTCGAAGATAGACCTACCATACACCATGGGCGTCGGTGTCAACAGAAAGGGCCCAAGTTCGTACGCAAACACAAAAGACAAGTCAGATCGAGCCACTTCAGAACAGGTGCTCGATCCGCGAACCAGGCTCGTCCTGTTCAAGATGATCGGTCGCGGACTGATCCAAGAAGTAAACGGGTGCATCAGCACAGGAAAAGAGGTATGTGGTCAACTAGATTCATCCTCGATCGCCTCATGTCCAGTCAGGCGAACGTATACCACGCGCTCACACCAGACTCTGCTCACTTGGCGCTCAAAATCTACAAGACGTCCATCCTTGTTTTCAAAGATCGCGATCGGTATGTCACGGGCGAATACAGATTCAGGAGGGGGTACAGCAGACACAATCCCCGTAAAATGGTGCGGCTGTGGGCGGAGAAGGAGATGCGCAATCTAAAGCGTCTAGCCACCGCTGGGATATATTGCCCAGAGCCTGTAGAGGTTCGAGAGAACGTGCTTGTCATGAAGTTTCTGGGCGATCAAGATGGGTGGTATGCATAACTCACAGACTGCGCATCACCTGAAAAGATGACGCTACTGCAGGGCTTCGCCACGGCTAAAGGACGCCAAGATCTCCGCGTCAGAATATCCGTTGTTGTACCAGGAATTGGTGCTCAACGTGCGACGGATGTATCACCAGTGCAAACTCGTGCATGCTGATCTTTCCGAGTACAATATCCTCTGTCACGATGGACATCTGTATGTCATCGACGTCTCTCAGAGCGTCGAGCACGACCATCCGCATGCGTTTGATTTCCTCCGAAGCGACATCAACAACGTCGAGGAGTTCTTTGGGCGCTTTGGGGTCGCGTGTCTCGGACTCCGACGGTGCTTCGAGTTCGTCACCAAGGACCGGCTGGAAGGGGGCGGGTCGGGGGAACACGACAGCGAGATCCTGCAACGGTGGATCACGGAAGCGGGTGAATCCGCCCAAGACCTCCGTCGGGATGTCGACGCAACGGAGAATGTCCAGGGGCATGAAGACAACGTGTTCCTGCGGTCCTACATCCCGCGAACGCTGAACGAGGTCTACGACCCGGAGCGCGACATCGGCGTCCTCAAGGGGGGCGAGGGCACGCGCCTGATATATGCGGGTACGATTGGCCTGGTCGACGCGTCTGCCGGGGGACATCACGTGCGCGTCGCCGAAACGTCTTCCGAGAGCGGTGTCTCGGCGGACACAAGCGGGGAGGATGCCGAGGAAGCGGGGCCGGAACGGAGAGCACGCCGGGGCCATCGGCACGAGGATCGGGACGCGAAAAAGGTGGGCATCTCGCCGGGTTGGTCACAGACGGCTCAGCGTTCCGCGTGCAGGAACGCAAGAAGGCGGTCAAGGGAGAAGCACGGGAAAGACGGAAAAACAAGATGCCCAAGGCGGAGAAAAAGCGGAGGCTCAAACACGCCCGTCCGTGACGTGAAGCGACGGCGCACACGCATTGGCGCGAGCAAAGCCGGGCGCAGTGCACTCTACGTTACATTTTTGAATTGAGCCAGATTCCCAAACCCATGGTAACCCCTCCCTAAGAGTCCGTCACACAACCGTGGCTGGCATCTGTCACCGTCTTGACGTATTTGTACAGTGTGCCCTGGGTCACCTTGAGGGGTGGGGCTTTCCAAGCCTTTCTGCGGCGTTCCATTTCTGCGTCGGAGATGGCCAGTTCGATGGTATTCGACACCGCGTCGACCGATATCGTGTCGCCGTCCTCCACAAGGGCAATTGGTCCACCGTCCTGCGCCTCGGGCACGACGTGGCCGATGCAGAAACCGTGAGATCTGCGTACGCGCCCGGATCAAATTCGCTCCGACGTGCACATCCTGAACGCTTACCCTCCGCTGAACCGGCCATCGGTCAGGCATGCAACGTCGTGGCCCAGCCCCGCACCCATAATCAAGCTCGTTGGCTTGAGCATCTCCCGCATGCCAGGACCCCCTTTGGGACCGAGGTACCGGAGAACGACAACCGTCTTTTCACCCCGTCGGATGCTGCCAGTCTCGACGGCCGTAATGAACTCCTCTTCGGTGTCAAACGTCCGGGCCTTTCCGGTGAAGTTCAACCCTTCCTTACCCGTGATTTTGGCAACTGCGCCGCCAGGGGCCAGGTTTCCTCGTAATATCCTAGCACTCTACCTTCGTAATCAAACCCGACACACTGAGAGATGGTCTCACCGAATATGCCCGGTCGGTTTGAGGGGATTCTCGAGTGGGCGAACGATGTCCTGGCTGGCAGAAAGCTCGCCGTACTTGTGAACCCATCGCTCAAGGTTCTCTCCCAACGTTTTCCCCGTGACGGTCAATGTGTTCCCGTCAATATAGTTGTGTTTTAGTAGGTAGTGAAGCACCTCTGGGTGTAATTCGGATCGACTTTCCAAAGAGAGAAAGAAGCACGGACTGGGTACACCACCGATTTTGCTAAGGTCCTCCATCACATATTTACCACTCGGCTTGAGATCAGCCAAAAACGGGGTGGCATCCGAAACTCGGGCAAAGTCGTCCACGGTGAGCGTGACCCCGACAGAGTGTGCGATGGCGATCAAATGGAGCACTGCATTGGTTGAACCGCCAAGGATCATCACCAGAGTCTGGTTCCAGGGAATCCACTCAGGGCTGCACCGTGACAACGTGTGAAGTGGGATGGACACACCATTGCATTTTCAAAGGCAGTCTTGGTCATGATATCTCGAGGCAAAATATTTTTTTCGAGAAGATTCCGCATAGCAACACCAACCGATTTGCACTCTTCCGTCTTGTCTGCAGATTCGGCGGGGAAGGACGACGAGCCCGTCAACGTCATCCCGAGTGCTTCGGCGGCGCTGGCCATGGTGTTTGCTGTGTACATCTTCGGAAGACTGAGTGTCAGGACGTCAAAGAGGATGGCACGCTACCCACACCACCGCAGGCACCCGGTCCAGGACAAGCATGTCGCACGGTATTATAACGGTACGCTTCTGCCTCGGGAGTTTGTCCATCCTGCAGATACTTTCCGTACGACTGGAAGGCAGAGATGATGTCAAGCTGGGGCTGCCCCTCACACGAACCTGCGAGGATGGTGCCTCCGTAGACCATCAGACCAGGTCGGTTGAGCCTTCCGACTGTACACGGTGAGGCATGACCCAGAGCTATCGACGGGGTACGCACGAGCCATGAGTACCCCGGGCATATTTTTATCGCAGCCGGGGACGACCACCATGCCGTCGAGCCAATGGCCACCTGCAGCGGTTTCCACCTGATCTGCGATGAGGTCTCTTGATTGCAATGAATAGTTCATTGCTGCCGTCCCGTTGCTGATGCCATCGCTGACGCCAACGGTGCCAAACTGGTATCCGATCATTTCGGCCTCGCATACGGATGATTTGATAACCTGTCCGAGTCCGAGCAAATGCTTGTTACACCTGTCTGACATGTTATTCAATCTGGTCTTGCTCCGTTTGGCTTGTAGCGCGGGAAAGAAACGCTCACGGGTTCCCCTCGTACCTGGAGCAGAGGTCAGGGATGGTGGGAAGCAACGATCGCGGACGGGTTACCAGACGCTACCAATGCCGACCATGGCTTTTTGAAAGTCGAGGTCGCTGTGGACGCCGTCCGTCGCGTAGAGCATTGCCTGCGCGTCAATTCGACCGGTGGTACACGGGTAGGCTGGGGAGAGCGGACCTGACTGGCACCCTGGTCTTTGGGCTGGGTGACGATCCTGCTGTAGCGGTTCATGACCGGCTTCTGCCCGCATTTTGGACCCGAGGAGGAATATGTCCTCGTGACCCTAGCGACGGGGCTGCGGCAGCATCTTGATGTCACCGGCGAGAGCATGGTGTGCAGTAGACGGTCCGCCTTGTTTTTTCTTTTTGAAACGAGCGTGCTGAGTCAGCCAAAGTGTTGTCACGTTCCGTTTATCGCCGTGCATCCCGCCAAAGCACGCAGTCGGTTCAGGTCGAATCGTGGTTGAAATATGGTTTTGGAATGGAGAAACGTCAAGTCAGCCGCGGGGCGTGTGGATCTCGGGGCTGGGACGTGGGTCCGGATCCAATACGTCGGGGCCAACTTTTTTTTTTTTTTTTTTTTTTTTCTGGTTGGCTGAGTTTCGAGGACCGTCGCCATCATGCACTGACGCTTTCCCGCCGCTGCCGGGGGATGCAACCATCACGGTCTGTCGCTTGTGGCCGGCGAGCGCCAGGCACCTGCGCGGGTGCGCGGGACGAGCACTGACGAATTGCTTGCCGTCGGCATCTGAACGTGTGACATCGGCCGTGTCGCGCTCCCTCGCTCTCTCGGCCAGTGGTCGGCTGCTGGCCGGCCCGGCGCTGGCCTGGGGCGCCGAGCCTCCTCCTCCCGCCGTGCTGGTCGAGAAGCAGGAGCCGCTGGGGAGGTGGGTGAGCAGCCGAGGCGTGAGTGACGGTCCGGAAAATTAAGCTACACAGTATTACCAGACGGCGGGATCCACTTGGCCATATGCGGCAGACGAGTGACCACGGCAAGGGCATCGAGCGACCCCTCGATCAATCCTGTCCATGTTTCATGTTTGTCATTCCACGGGTCGACCGCAATTGCGAATATGGACACGAGCCAGGTCTCCGATGTCTGTACGCCCGGTGAGCACAGCGACATGCAGGCCATCGGGCACACACGACCGACGCGCATCGCGGTGGTGCACGCGGTGGATGGCGCTCGACCGGGGGAACAAGGTCGACGGAATGCCATCCGATCGATTCGAATTTCAAAGCGTTGCCTCAAATTTTCTCGGGCGACGATGAGAGCGGTCTGTGACGACCCGCGGCTGTGACGCTCCCGGCTCCCGACGACAACAGAGGGGCGCACAGAAAGCCACCTGTCTGCACGCTCGTCCCAGAGAACCCTTCTTTTGGGACCGCATGCCAATGCGCGGATGCAATCGATCCCTCCGTCCTTTCCTCCCCTCCTTTTCGCATCCACGCCCGCTCGCCCTCTGTCGCCACCGCACGACTGCCCGTCCTTGCCCCACACGCACCTCGCGACGGCGCATGGCCTGTGGTCCCCTCGAGATCCACCTCATTGCGTGCTTCAACTGCGCCAAGACCCCCATCCGGACCCGCCATGTGCAGACAACCATCAGGCCATCGTGCGCCATCGAGTGTCCGCGACCGGGCAGACAGCGAGAGCGAACACGATCAGGGCGAGCCCTCGTGGCAAGCACACGGGTCGTCTGAGCCACCGCACACCCTGGAGAGACGTCGGAGCATAGACGAAGGGCGTCAGAGACCTTACGACATACCCCTGCTAACGCACGCGTTCGAGTGGCCCTCATCCACGCGGGACGAACACCCACCAAGATTCCCGCCGCGGTTCAGCCCCGGCGCAGAGCCGCCACCCACACCGATCATGGACCCCCCTAGCGGGACGGCCTCGGTCCAATCTCACCACGGTGAGCGCAGGGAGTTGTCGAGAGACAGACCGACCTGACGTCGAGGCAGAGGAGAGCGAACCCGGATTCGGCCGACTGCCACACCACCTGGATTCACAATACGGCCGGCACCGCTCCGCACCGTTGTACGGCTCGGAGGATTGGGACAGGAGAACGTCCTTTGGGACACTGCCGCCGCCAGGAACCCAGCCCGAGAGCAGCTCCTCGCGGGTCGTGCTACCGCCGGTGAGCCATCTGCTCGGGGAGCTGGGAATGTTGTCGCCGGAACAGACTGATCGGGGGCCGGTGCTGCCTCAACTGAGGCTGCCGGAGGAGCGGGTCGTGAGTGCGGCGCCTCGAGAGGAGGGAGAGCGGTCGAGCGGGAAGAAGACGCGGATGGAGATGGGAGGGCAGGGCGAGGAAAGGCGGCCGGTCGCGAGGAAGATCTACGTGGCGTGTGATTTCTGCAGAGGTGAGCGGCGAACGAGGGCACCAGGGAAGCATATGACGACGTGTGCAGGCCGGAAGCTGCGCTGCGACGGGGGGCGGCCGCGATGCTCCAACTGCGACACGCGGTCGCTCGAGTGCAACTACCAGGAGCACCCGCGACGGCGAGGGCCGGGCAAGGCGCCGAAGGGCACCCGAAAGAAAAGGGGGAGGAGAGGCGGCGGCGGCGGCGAGGGTCCGGACAGGGCCGGTCCATCGGGCGCCCCATAAAAGGGAACTTGGGCGGAGACAGCTCTAGATCGCTACAAAAATAATATTATATAATTATATATTATATACTTCCGCGGTAGAGTAAATACATAATTTGGAGGTAGGACGGAGTGTTCCGATTGGCTCGGTATCTGACGCTCGGCTCCGTTGTGGTCCCTCTTTTATCATCCCCGCGCCAGCCTCGCCTCGCGGGCAACCCTCGCACTGTCTCCCCGGCACGGACGACGCCCCCCATGTCCCTCGTCGTCGACAACAGCGAGCTCGCCTTCTTCCCCGACGGCGCCGACCGCCTCCCGCCCCGCCCCCACATCCGCCCCTCTACCCCCCTCGTTCACACAAACCACTGCATGCACCCCGGAACCGCCCCCAGCGCCCTCGATCCCCTCCCCGGCAACGTCAGAGGCTACACCCTCATGGTCGCCGGCCAGCGCACCGGAAAGACCGCCTTCCTCCGCCTCCTCCTCGACACCAGCGACGTCTCGCCCTCTGCCAGCAAGGACCAGCTCGCCTCCGTCGCCAAGTTCGTCCAGGGCTGCAGCGGCCACACTTCCCACATTCGCTCCGCCTCCATCAACGTCGACCTCGCCCTCGACCCAAACTCCCCTCCGCTCGTGCTCGCCCTCACCCTCATCGACACCCCCTCTCTGGACTTTACCGACGACCATGCCGCCGAGCGGACAATTCAGGAAATCATCCGCCACGTCGACTCCCGATTCGCAGACGGCATCGACGACGTCAGTCTTTCCTCTTCCACCCCCCTCCCCCTCCCTCACTCGTCCCTCTAGGACCGGAAGGCACAGACTGGGGACCACAACGTTCACCTGTGCGTCCCCTCGGCATGGGCGCTTACCCGTCTGCTGACCCTCCGCACAGCTGTATATACTTCCTGGATCCTGACATGATCGTCCCCCCTTCCGTCCCTGGCCCTCCCGCCCCGCTCGTCTCCAGAGCGCGCACCAACAGCTTCTCTCATACCGACGCCGAGCCCGTCATTCTTGAGCCACCGGTGACCACCAATCCCATCCTCTGCCGTCCAACGCTTCCCGCAGTGGAAATAAACACCATAAGAAGACTGTCTGCCCGCGTCAACGTGCTCCCCGTGATAGCACGCGCGGACATGTTGACAAACGACCGTCTAACAGCTGTCAAGATGGCCGTACGCCGAGATCTCGCAGAAGCCGGCATTGGCTTCGGGATCTTCGATATGGACACGCACCCGCAGTATCAGCATCGCAAAGACGTGGCCGAGTCTGCTCTCCCTGTCAAAAGTGAAATGGTCAATGGCTATGGCAGCCACACGACCAGGTCTTCTCCCGGTCAGCCGTCTCCTCCGACCCCGCCCGCGACCCCTTCCTTCTTGCGCCTTCCTTACGCCCTCATATCTCCCGAAATATATTCACACAGTGACGGTGTCACGCGCCTTCCCCTTTCGCGCCACGAACTCGTCCAACAGTACACCCCGTCTCCGCACCCCCATGGCTCCTCCAAACTTGCTCGCGGCAAGTTCACACGCAGCTACCGGTGGGGAGCCATGGATGTGCTCGACCCCAGTCAGTGTGACTTTCTTCCGTTACGATCTGCCATCTTCCACCACATGGAGGTCAGTGACGCTGACGATCGCTCCCCTTGTCAAAGTTGATGACATCGCGATGGATAGACGCTGCAGAAATACACTCGAGAGTATCTTTTCGACAAGTTTAGGAGTGAATATCTCCTTCAACACCACCCGGCGAACCATTCTCTCCATGCACACCAACTGCAACCGAACATACTTCCACGCACCCAACTCGCTGCGCTGTCCCACACGCCACGGCCCGTCTCAAGTATCGAGACGTGCGGACACGGGCCTGTTCGGCACCCTTCTCTATCCATTTCCCGAGATGTTCCGCCGGGGGCAGACCCGCGTGCTATCCCTATTTCGAGGACCATTGCTGACAGCTCGGCCGTACCTCCCAACAACATCAAGAACACTGGCAGTAAGCCGCGTTCGCACCTCTAGCCGACGACGCATTTAAGCATTTCACCAGGGTCCTCGAAACAAAGGACGAAGAAGATTACCGTTGCATGCAATTTTTGCCGCTGTGCGTTGCAGGCGTTCTTCTCGAAGATGATTCAGACTGAACCGATTGTATCATAGCTCGTAAACTCAAGTGTGATGGAGGGCGTCCCGCCTGCGGTCAGTGCGTCAAGCGGTCCAATCCCTGTGATTACATGCCGCAGACCAGCAAACGGCGCAATTCGCACAGGCGGAAGGAAGACGAAAGTGAGTCCGAAGGGAGTGCGGAGGAGAGATCGGCGGACGAGAACGATCCGTCGGCCTCACCCGAGATGCCCTCCCAACCGTTGTCGCGAAGGAGTTCCAATGTCGAGAAGCGCCCCGTTCTGGAGGGCTTCTCGCACGCTGTGGCTGAACCATCCGAGCCACGGGAACCACTCCCAAACATGACGCCGGTCGTCCGGCAGAAACACGCCCCTTCTGGGCCCCCGCCTCCAGACGGACGCTCCCTTTTCAAGGACAATGAACTCCCGCATATCGCCACGCTCGCACTTCCTGAAGGTTCCCCAGCGGCAAGTATGACGGCGCCCCCGCTGCCACCCATCAGACCGGCGTCAGAGCAGCAAGCTGCCCAAAGGAAGCGTGCGTCCACCGTGCCGGGACGAACACCCCGCCAGACGACCAGTGCAGGGCCCAAGGTGGTCGCTTGCAACTTTTGCCGAGGTGCGGTGCCGAACAAAGTCCACACGCGTGAACTCATGTCGATTGTAGCGCGGAAAACCAAATGTGATGGTGCCCACCCAGCGTGTTCGAGTTGTGCACGGCGTACACTGCCGTGCAACTACAACCATGACAGCAGCAGCAACGGTGTGGCCAAAAAGGGCTCTCGACGTGCCTCCCTATCATCAAAAATCCCACCAAGCGTCGTGGCCTCATCGGTACATTCACCTCCCATCCAGTCGCCCCCTTCTTCCACCGTCGTTGGCGATGTACGTTATCAGAACGGCTCCCCTTTGGAGGACGCACCGGGAGAATCGATGGACAGCGACCTGAAAAGAAAAATCGACGACATCGAATCTTCCCAGATCCAAAAGAGAATGAGGGTGGACGAATCCACTGGTCACATTATACCCTGAAAGAACGCTAGCACCACACATTTACCGGAGGTTTTGGCTACCCTGCGAGTCTTCTTATCACCTCCGTACATTCCATCCAGGTATGGACCGCAGAGGCATTGATTCGTTCATGCTCGCACCGTGGAAGCACACATCAGCTCGGGGTCGTCGAATTGTCAGTTTGGGGATATCTCGTTTATCGCAGTCGGACGTCTTGTATTGTACTTTTCTGCCTCTGGTTCTGAAGTGTCTCGCCGTCGCATTCACTGTCTTTTTTGTTTTCTGTCGACCACAGCTATCTGTATGTATGTTTGGAAAATGAAGTTGACAAGACAGCGGACGCGTTGTGCGAATGTGTGATGTCCGTTGCCACGTCGGAGTCCCTTGATTCTTATGCGAGCTTTGTGTTTGAGCGCGGCCTTTTCATACAAGGACTCATCCTCGCGTTCCATCGTCCAGCGGGCGGCGAACGCTCCCTGTCCAGTCCTTCCACGCTCGTTCCGCGTACCCACTCGCCAGGCCATGTTTACGTTCCGGAAGCGTCCCAGGGCCGGCAGCGCGAGCAGCATCGCCGCTGCACTCAAGACATCCCCGTCGCTGCCCGAGCTCAGCCCCCAAGGCATTCCGTGGCCAGAGAACCTCGTGGACGTCTCGGTCCTGCGCGACACCCCCCCGCTCCCGGAGCCACACCCATACCAAGGTGCGGTGAAAAGCTCTCTACGCTCCCTCGACCATGCCCCCATTCCTTTCCACAAACCGTTCCGGTTTCACTCAGGTCACCCCTCCGAGACGCCAAACGCGAAGGATAGTAAAATTTCTGACTTGTACATATCGCCCCGCTCCCCTTCCGCGTTCGAGAGCTGGCGGAGTCCATCCAGCGCTGGCACGACGACGCGTCGGACCCAACGCAGGAACCGCGCACCACCGGCGTTCAATCTCATGGTTCGTGTCCTACCCCCAATGCTGATCCACCCGCTCAAGCGTGTACTAGGTCGTCGGTGCTCGTGGCACCGGCAAGACGTCCCTCTTGCGCCTCCTGCTCGACACCGCCGTCGTATCCCCCGCCGCCACCGGCGACCAGCACGCCGCTCTGAATCACTTCCTGAAAGGCGAGCCTAGACACACCCAGACCATCAACACTGCGTGCGTCGAAATATGCGAATCCCGACTCGACCGGGTACTTTTGACGGTCATTGATACTCCGGGCCTGGACTTTTCGTTGGGAAAAGAGCTAAGCGTGGAACGGCAAGTCACTGGTATCATCAAGTACGTTGACGAACAATATGCTGCCACCATGAACGAGGTTGGTGGGCCCGGATTGTCCCGAGATTCGCTCAAACTAAGGCGCCGTTCAGGAATCCAAAGTGGTCAGGGAGAGCAGAGGGGACCAGCACGTGCATCTGTAAGAGGAATTGGTCGCTCGCACCTGTGATACCGTCGTCTGACTGTCGTCAGCTGCATCTTCATGATTGACCCCACTTTGACACGGAACGTCGCTCGCGGACAGCTTGTACACGAGAGGGCCGTTTCGGAGGCCACGATCTCTCCGTCTCGGAACGTCGATCAGCCCGACGAGTACTCCGGTGACATTATGATGTCACCCGCCGAGCTGCGTGTGATCAGCCGCCTCTCGGCGCGGGTCAACGTGCTTCCTGTCATCGCCAAGGCTGATTCTCTCACGGACGAAAGGTTGTTTGCTGTGAAGACGGCCGTGCGTAAAGGGTTACGACAGGCTGGTCTGGATTTTGGCGTTTTTTCGGCAGCTAAGCCTCGAGAAGAGTTCCAATCGCAATCACCGTTATCGGAAGAGACTATGCGAAATGGGGTCAATGGGACAGCCCATCACGCCAGGAATGGCGAGACAAACAGAGTGGCGCATGGTGTAGTCACACTCAGAGGGACTCGTGCGTCCCGCTCCCGCTCGCGACCACGTCGGGATCTCTCGTCTATCGCCCTGGACGAAAGGGTGCCTCAGTACCCTGATGAAACGGAAGAAGAGACGGTCGCCAACATCCGGTTCTCTGCGCAAACGGTAACCAGAGTTCACCTCGATGCCCTGCTCCCATTTGCCCTGATCACTCCAGAAACTCTGGGTTCACCTCAGAGGTTGCGGGCTACTACCGGATCGGAGTATTCGCTCGGGCACGAGGACACGGAAGGAACATTGGACACTGCCGAAGCGGCGGCCACACACAGCCCCGTGGCATCTCGGAAATCGACTGCATCTATCATTCCTCAAGAGAGTCTTAGAGGCGTGTTCACGAGAAAGTTCCGATGGGGGACTGTTGACGTACTCAACCCTGAACATTGCGATTTCGCTGCGCTTCGAACGGCCATCTTGCTAACGCACATGAAGGTTCGTGAGCACCCATTTACGTGGCAGCCTGCCGTTGACGGACATAATACTGATTGATGTGGCAGGTTCTCAAGGTGCACACTCGAGAGGTTCTGTACGAGAAATACCGAACCGAGAAGCTTCTCGCGAAACGTGCGACACGATCCATAGGCCCAGAGGAAACGAAACGTCTCCTTGAAGGTGGGTTGTTATTCCGTGCACTCCTGACGAAAAGTGCGTGTTGATGCATCCACACAGATCTCGGATTGTAGCATTATATATTTAAAGCCTCCTGAACTGTTGTTGTGTTCTTGCTTACCCGACTGATCCTTGTGTATCTCTTGTCATTTCGTATTTTTTGATTCAGCGGATCGCCCTCCTTTCCTTTTCTTTATTACAGCGCCCTATGTGATGCCTACGTCCATAACCTGGTGGTTTTCTTGCTTTCACTTTGATGCACGTTGGATTGCATACCCGGCAGCGTACTTGTAGCACGTTTGTCTGATATATCTTGCTTCTGGAAGTGTGGAAGTCTACTTTACAAGATCCGGAAAGAGAGTAGGAGCACGAGGACAGCGTGGATATACGTCCGGCGTGCCTCATGCACGCTGACCCGCAAGTCGGTCGATTTCCTCCTGTGACAGCCCGTCCAACCGTTGCAAAAGGTAGTCGACCTGGGCACGGGGTCAGCGCGGGTGATCATGGGATCAGTTGTCAGCGCACCTCGACTTCCTTCGTCAGGGGGATGATATACTTTTCGTACAGCTCGACGACCCCGTCCACGTCTATCTTGGCAGTGGCGTCCGCAGGGGACTTGGCGGACGCATCGCCATCGGGATTGAGATCCTGGGCGTATGTGGAGGCCTTTTTGCGGAGACGCAAGAGGACCTTGCGCTCGACCTCTGGTTTCGTTATCAGAGCTTCAAGGGCCTGCCTGTTTCGGTCGCGAATGTGAGGAATAAATGCGGCAGGGTCAGCGGAGAACTTGGACTCGGAGACGAATTTCCCTGAATGGCAGTCGGGTCAGCCACTGTTCGGATGAGGGCAAGGGGAGGGGGCGATACCGTAATGGACACGCTTGCTGATTGCTTGGAGGACCTCGATGTCGATGGTGGCGGCGCTGCCGTAGTTGCCGTCGTCCTCGAGCTCGTCGTCGCCGACGACGCCGTTCAGGCGCCTGACCGCAGAGAGGGCGAGGGTGGCGCGTTGTGTTATGCGCGGCACGATGGCGCGGGTGTAGAACGCGAGTATGGACGGGTTTGCGTTGACGCTGTTTGGATACAGGATCTTTGGGAAGACGAGCGGGTTGAGGACGGGCGGGGGAAGATCGGCCGTGAACGGGTATTCGTCCGGACTGTGGGACACTGAGTGGGGCAGGAACACGCGGACGGCACGGGCGCACACCTGGTGTATCTGCGTGCCTTGGCTGGGAGGGGTGAGCATGCGGGCGGACTGTGCTGGGCGGGACGGACCATGGAAAGTCTCGATTTCTTTCAAGAACCACTCGAGCCAGCTGCCGTCGAAACCGAGTTCTCTGAGTTCGGGGAAGAGGCCGCGGCTGTACATCCGCGGATTGTGGGCGAACTGGGCGCGCTCGATGAGATCAAAGATGATGGTGTCTTCGAGGCGGACCAGCACGGATCGGATGCGGTCCAGAGAGAGCGGGTCCTTCTCGAGCATGAAGTTTTGGGACAGCATGTGGGGCACGTCGAGGTCGGGGAGGCTACGCGACGGCGGGGCTGCTGCAGGGTCGTTTATAAAGCGTGCTGATCCGACGCACCGCCCGTGCCGAGCACAGCCTGAAGATGATAAGATCCTTGACGGGTCGCGTCGGGCGGGGGCGGGATCGCTCAGGCGTCGGAGACCCCGTCGAGCACCACCATGACCCCGCCTGCAGCGACGCTCCCCCGCTCTGCCGACTACCCCCCGATGCCCGCTAAAGCGAACGACGTTGCGGCCCACCACGACGTCTGCGAGGACTATGAGGGCAACTATCGTTTCGCGCCCATCGAGGAGGCTCAGGTGTCGAGGGCCATGATTAAACGGTCAGCACCCCTGCTCACGGTCGCACAAGAGAGGAGCTCACCCGTCTGCGCTCAGCTACTTCAACACGATGTACGAGCGAGCCGTATCGGACGTGGTCGTCGTCGGTGCCGGAAGCGCAGGCTTGTCTTGCGCCTACCACCTCGCAACGAGCCGGCCAGACGTCAAAGTCACCATCCTTGAAGCCAACGTCGCCCCAGGGGGTGGTGCTTGGCTCGGCGGCCAGTTGATGACACCGATGGTGAGCATCCGTGTCCGCAGGGTCACGCCGTCATCGAACTCCTTCCCTAGGTCGTCCGTAAGCCAGCGGATCGGTTCTTGCGGGAACTTGGCATCCCGTATGAAGACGAGGGTGCCTTCGTCGTCGTCAAGCACGCCGCTCTCTTCACGTCTACCATCCTCTCTCGGGTCCTCGCTCTTCCCAATGTCGTCTTGATGAACGCCACCGCGGTCGAGGACCTCATCATCCGCACAGACTTCCAGGGCCGCCAGCGCGTCTCTGGGGTCGTCACCAATTGGACGCTCGTCTCCCTCAACCACGACACGCAGTCCTGCATGGACCCCAACACGATCACCGCACCCGTGGTGGTCTCCGCGACGGGCCACGATGGGCCCATGGGCGCATTTTCAGCCAAGCGACTCGTCAGCGCGGGCCTGTTGAAGGAACTCGGAAACATGAGGGGCTTGGACATGAACCGCGCCGAGCCGGCGATTGTCAATGGCACACGCGAGGTCACTCCCGGGCTTGTAATGACGGGTGAGCGGTCGCCGTCCAGTCGCGACTGACTGACCGTGACGCCGAACGGGCAGGGATGGAACTGTCGGAGCACGATGGTGCGAACCGCATGGGCCCTACGTTTGGGGCCATGATGGCGAGCGGAATCAAGGCCGCCAAGGTGGCGATCAGAATTCTCGATTCTGCACAGATTGTCGACGGCAAGGTCGTCGCGATCCAGTGATGCTAGTGTCGTGTTGTACTTGTACTTGTACTTGTTGTCGCGTAACCTATTCACTTGCAACGCCGATGTCGTCTGGGGAGAGCGAACGAGAACAAGCGCGCGCGCTCGTCCGGGCCAAGGATGCCATCGAGGCAGAGATCGCCTCGCAGCTCTCCATGCTCCAGGCGAACAACTGCGACATGACGACGCCCCTCGTCGACCCCGACGGCTTTCCGCGTGGTGACCTGGACATTTATGCGATTCGTTCTGCCCGCGTTCGCGTCATCGAGCTCAGAAACGATCTCAACCACACCATGACCGAGATCGAGAAGGCGTTGCAACGGGTCTATCCTCCCCTCGCATCCCCGACTTCTCCCCCACCCGCGGGTGCACCATCGACACCAAGCACACACGTGGGGGAAAGCCTCTCTCCCTTTGCCAAAGTAGACGGCGTCGCACCCGGGAGTCCCGCCGCACACGCAGTATGCGCGTTTCCCCGCTCTCTCGAGTACCTACCGATATACCGCACAGGGGCTTCGCCGCGAAGACCTCATCCTAAAGTTTGGTCATCTGACGACCGCCTCCTTCTCAGCCTCCTCTCTCGGACCTTTGGCTGACCTCGTCGGCCGTAGTGAAAACGTAAGCGAGTCAGCGATTGTGCGTCACCCTGCCAAACCAATGTCCTGTAGCGCGAGCTGTGCATTCGGATCCTTCGTGACGGACAGGAATTGTCGTTGCAGTTTACCCCTCGAAAGGGTTGGGGAGGCAGAGGGTTGCTCGGGTACGCTCGTTTCCAACCGGCCGTGAGTCCGCTAATCAGACTCTGTCGCAAGCTGCCACATTGTGCCCTTTGTCGTGTCGTGAGCTATTGTTGTCCGTGCTGGCGAATGTACGAGAATGCTGGAAACTGGACGAGTCATTTGACCTCCTTACACCAAGTCGCTCAAGGTTAACTAGGAAACGACGCTTCTATGAACAAGTCTACGTGGCCGTCACAGTCAACGGGATGTTCTACACTCGACCACCGGCCCTATTAGAGTCCTTGTCAACCTGGTCCGTCGATGTACTCGACAATACTCACGTGCGCATTCCAATGTCCACGCGCTTGACGGAGAGAACGCAACCTCTACAGATTACGAGAACACTGGGAGGCAGGTTGATGTCTTTCTTTTAACATTCTCGGTCGAACACTATGCTATGCGAGACGAGCATCGTTTCAGCCAAGAGTACCGGTCTATCAGTTCTGGTTTTCGCCACGGACTTGTCTGGATGAAACTACGTTAGCACGCCAACAACCACGAGTTGTCGTGCTTACGGGTGGTCTACTCTTTTTGCTCCCGGCCGGACTCGTTCTCCGGCCGTGGCTTCGTCAAATGGAGCATCCAACTAGCCCTGGAAACACCAGTGTTCTGCTTCGGCACGTCGCACAACATAAACATGAAACCTGCTCGACGTCGAAGGTGTGGCAGGTCCGCGGGTCAGACTTGAGCTTGAGAGAGCGGGGAGCCATCGTAGGGATGCGCCCCGGGTGGCACAAATGTCTGCGCGTGGAAACTGACGACGTGGATGCCCCACTAGGACACCGTTGCTCGAAATCGTTGCCCACCCAAGACAAGTATAGCTGATTGTACGCGAGGCGAAGAGCGGTGCACTCGACAGCGTACACGAGCATGCTGTTCGTCGAAATGCACTTGCCGTCACACTCTGTTGCGGTCTCGAGTGGTAGAGAGATCCCCGTGAGATGACCATGTCTTCTTTCCACCGTCCGACCCCAGGATCTCACTTCTCCACGTGACGGGAATGTAGCGCCAGTGAGCGTCGATTTCAAACTGAGCTCGGCAGTAGGTAGCATGTGTGTCCCGACCTTGTCTTTCGGATTGTGGGTATTAACGCTGTCGCTGACGGGAGATGGACACATGTTGGGAAGGACGAGGAAAAGGGAGCATGAACGCGAGCGATCTCAAACGTCCATAGCACCATTTGACACTCGATAGGGTTTCGGTAAAGGACGTGACGCGTCTGAGCAACCTGGCCACCAAGATCAACTTGAAATGCACGACAGGATGGGACTTGATCGTCCATTGTCCTGATGTAAAAGCAAAGGATGGTTCATGGAAGCCGTCCTAATACCTAACGGATCGAGGGGACGGCTTTGTTTTCATCTCCGGGGCGCGGATGAGTTCAAGGACCAAAAGTATCTGAACGAGGCAAGGCCCTCTGGGGCCACGTGTCAGGCATATCGGACAAGCAACCTGAGCAACAAACCAATCATATCCGCAACAACACCTCACCACCTGACTAGAGTCCCCGATGAGCACATGCAGCTTCGCAAGCCTATGTGTCCTGCTAAACTCGCCACACTTTCGCATGCAGAAGATGCAGGTCGGAATGTCTAGCTTGAAGAGCACCCCTCCAACTTCTTCCCTGCTTCTGGCGATTGTGCTGCATCAGGTGCGGAAGGGCAGTATGCCACATGGACGTCTAGAGCAGGGTCTGGGATTCGGCTGGCGGTGCCAAGGAAGCCTGCTCGCTGCCAGGTGATGACTTGCGTGCCATTGAAACGTACCACGAGGTCGGACTCAGTATCAACTGCCAGATATTCATGGACGGAACCTCGGTTACCACCCCAGAATCGTCGTGACCCACAAAGGTATGCATTTCAGTAAAAGAGATCCACAGGGTGAAGGAGACTCGTGAAGCTTCGGATGGTGACTACTCCGGCGTACCAACTGAAATCCATCGTCCGATCTTGTCGCCAGTGGTTGAGCAAGGGGGCGTATGTCATACTAGTAGGGCGTAGGGTTACTTGCGATAGTGTTTGCCGCATGGCCAGGTTTATTACAGCAGACGACCACCGACGTAGACAAGTCACTAATTGAATGACATTCGTTAGTAGAATACAGATAAAATGCCGTAGTATCACGAGCAATGAAAGTTGCATGATCAAAAACCGAAGAATAACCCGTTACTCTACTCCGAAGCCTTCCGTTTCCCTGGTTCAAGGATCAGCATGCAGCCCCAAGCGAATGAAAATTCGTCGTACTCAATTGCATATATTAACTTCCTCTCTAGGCTTTCATAATCTTCATAAGGGGGGAGCTCAATCCTGTTGAAGCAGGTGTGACTCCGAGGCAGCTGTGAAGGATCCCCAGACTTGTCGATCGTAAATCTCCTAGGGCCATCTGATCCCTGAAGATCTTTGAAACCGTTGACAGGAACTCGCGATGTCCCCGTCGCGAACTGTAGCAAACGAGCCTTGCGCTCAGTTGGCCAGCTCCGGATGCATTGCCAAAACCATTCAATAACCTGGTCCGTCTTTTCGTAACCGCGGTAGTCGGTATACGAGATCCAATCATCCCTGCCGTCGACGAAATCAGTCGCTTCGTCGAGCCATAAAAAAATAGCGCACGTGTCGATCTCGGACATGCCACCAATCAATAGCTCCAACTCTCGTTCGTCAAACACATCAATCAATTCTGCTGGAATGAGCTCTCTGAACCCTTCAAGGAGTGCGGTCGTTTGTTCTCGTATTCGGGTCTTGGTACGGTATTCCACGACAGCCTCAACGTACTCCTTTTTGTTCTCTTCGGTGACAGTAATATTGGCTCCTCCAGGCTTGAGTTCTACTTCGATGATTTCTCCAAAGCGGTCCTCCGTCACCGAGAAAGTCTCGTCAAGAACATCTGTGATGTCGTTATTCCTGATATCCACATGTCTAGTCAGCTAGCCGCTCGGGATAAAGAACGGTGCTCACAACATCCATACTAAACTCCGATGCAAGTCTGCATCCACAGCTTCCAAGTCCGAAAGAGATGGCTTTCTGCCCAGGATCATCTTGTAGAAGCTTGGGACGAAGTAAGCATCCAGGAATCGCCTATGGAATATCCCCAATCCTATAATCCTGCCGATGAACTTAAAGTAAGTCAAGTGCTCAGGATTGATACCCGACATCCAATTGATCTGAAGAGTGTAATTGTCGTGTGCCGAGTATTGGAAGAGCCCATACGACGGATCAAAGATCTCATGAGAAATCAAGAAGAACCATTCCCTGACGAGATTATGAGTGGTGAACCAGAAGTATGCCATGTGTCATACCTGGAGACACCTCCGTAGTCCAAACCATCCTCACCCTCGAACCTGATAACCAGCCGCTTCTTCAGGTCATCGCCCCGCAACTTCATGAGTGCGGCAAAACTGTCTTCCAGCACCCGATTTCGCCGCAACTTGAATTCACATTTGCCCTCCTTTGCCCTCATAGACGGCTGACCCCGGAAATAAATCACCTTTCGCCTGTAGTCGCGCTTATACTGAGGGGCATTTGAATCTAGGTTGCTAGGCAAACGCGGGTCGTCCCATGTCGTTGTGCGCGTATTGTGGTCGACAAAGTAGACCCGGCCGGTCGATGTCAGGCGCATTTCCCATCCAGATGGGAGCGGGCCGAGGGTGGCAGTGGCAGTGGCGGAGGCTGATGCGGCGGCAACGGTGACCTGGGACGATCGCGGATCGTTCCATGTCGTCGACCGCGTGCGATGATCTACAAAGTATGGTCTCCCCTCAGGGGTGCGACGTTCCTCCCATCCATCCGGTAATGGGACATCGGCATAGACCCCATTAGAGCCGGATGGATATGGCGGATGGGATGGTGGACGGGGTGCTGAAGGTGGTAGATGGTGTGGGGGAGGTTCCTGCTGAGAGATGGGACGGTGCCAGGAGGTAGAGCGAGTATTATGATCGACATAGTACGGTCTTCCGTTTGCGTCGAAACGACGCTCCCAGCCATGTGGGAGAGGGTCTGCATCATCGCGATGCGTCGAGTTCGGTGCACTGTCGGGAGGAGAGGCCGCAAGACCGAGTCCACTGGGAGTGCTCGACCGAGACCTTAGCGGTGGCGGTGTCTGGATAGAACCATCGCCAGAAATGTGGAGGCGAGGGGTCGCAGTCGAGGGAGGAGTAATGGCAGACATGGAAGAATGGTGGGGGTTATGAGAGGATGGTGCTGTGCGAAAGGAAGGGCTGCTCCTCCGTTGATGCAGAGTCGACGAAGATGCTTCCGAAGGCCGTGGCACAGGACTGGTGTTGGACGCTTGTTGAGGGCGAATCCGTGATCCTCCGATATGAGGGAGAGAGAAAGAAAAAAGAAGCTTTCCGTACACCTGTGTACCGCTCGAAGATTGAGTGAGGTCCTTGCTGATGAGACCTAGCGGCGTGCACGGTGAGCACGGGAGTGGGCGAGGAACAGAAAAGGCTACCGTGGCCGTTTGCGGAGTGGGCAAGCGCTTCGTCTCCGCCCAGCTTGACGAGGCCGAGAAAGCCCTGGTCTCTCTTCTTGAATCTCTTTTGGTCAAAGATCTGGATGGTGATGGTAGAGGAACGTCGAATGGCGCTAAGGTCCCAGGACGGACGGTGAGGCAAGCGCGCGCGCAGCGACAAGGCGAGCTCACATATCGAAGTGCTGGTTCCAGGTGGGAGAGAGGGTGCGCTTGACTGCGTTTGTGGTATACGTCTGATCGCCGTCCACGGAGACGACGGCGAACGGGTCCGGGAGGCTAAAGACCTCG
>JBBPLS010000005.1:25635-66428 GCA_038089895.1 Boletellus ananas | reverse complement strand
GGGGGGGCAAGGGGCCGGGGGGGGGGGGGGGGGGGGGGGGGGGGGGGGGGGGGGGGGGGGGGGGGGGGGGGGGGGGGGGGGGGGGGGGGGGGCGCGGTACCTGTGATGCGGACGGCGTGCTCCTCGGTCGCCATCGAGTGCGGAGGGAGAGCGCGCAGTACAGCAAGGAGCTGTACGCCCCTGCACGTGACCGGACACGCCTGGACACGGACGCGGAGGATGGACAAGGGCGAGGATGCGTGCGAGAGCTCGACGACCACCTTTGAGTGGACGCTCCGGGGCCTCAAGGGCCTCTTTGACGCTAGGTAACGTCCTCCCCGCCCAGCCGTCCTCGGCTCACCGCGAACAGCAAGGGCGAGTCCAAGTCCAAGGTCACAAAGTCCGCCAGGTTTGGAGGCGGCCAGTGGCAGGTGCGCCCGTCCCGCCACAGCCCAGGAGCCTCGCTCAGCACACCCAGATCCTGTTCTATGCAAACTCGGGCACGGAGGGCGGTGGTTATGTTAGCTTGTACCTCTCGTGCGAGGTCGGTGGCGCAGGCTCGCTCGTCCCGACCGTCCGCTGATCTGTCCCAGCCATCGGCAGAGGAAAGGGACAACGCCATAGACGGAAAGTGTGTCTTTATCGCTGCCCTTTGCTCTTTGCGCTCATCTCTGTCGCCCAGATGGCACCGCGACGGTGTCTTCAAGTTCAGTTTCGAACTGCGAAGGTAGCCCCTGTCATACCACCGCCTTCCGCTTCTACCACCACCCTCTAGCTTAGGAAAAGCAGTACTGTTCAACATCAAGGAGGCGCACAACCACACGTTCTCTTCAAAGGTCTTGTGCTCCCATGTTGTCGCGTCCCTTCCCTCACACACCCTCTCAGACTGCAAACTGGGGATGGTACGATGCCAATGAAAGGTGGGCCTCCCAGCCTCATACGCTCCTTGTAGGGCCCAGTTCGCCAGACGAGATCATGTCTACTATCACTCCGCTCCAGTCAAGGAATCGGACGCGTTCTTGATCATATGCGCTATTACGTCCTCTCCGCAGCCTCCAATACAACCTCCCGTTACTCCCACCCAACTTGTTCCGAAGAGTTTCTTGGAGTGCGTTGGTGCTCTCCTTGACGATCCCCTCTACTCCGATGTCGAGTTTGTCGTTCCGAAGAGAAGTAGGCCCAAGGAGAGACGGATTATATATGCCAACAAAAAAATACTCCAGCGTGCTGATTACTTTCAGTCCAGTGAGGACGCTTTCCTTCCCGTCTCGTGTGCTGTATTCACTCTCTCCTAGTGTTCGGGTCCGGCTTTGTAGAGGCCTCTACAGACGCTAATACAAGACATCCCCACCTAGATCAAGATGATGGGGACACTGCGTCCGATTCTACCTGCTTGTTTCGCCAGCCAGAAGACTCGGACGACGAAGAGGATGATCTGATGTCAGATCTTCTGGATGAACCCAGCTTCGATGGTACCATTGAGGCTGATGGTCCTGAAACTGGCGTGTCTTACGCCATGGTCGAGAAACCTGAAGATCGTGTTGTTGGGCACTCTGGTGGCCCGGCAAACACCGAATATATCGCTGCATCTCCAATTGCCGCGCAGGGCTGCAGCGCTATAGCGGAGCCCTCGGATTCATCGTCTCCGAGAAGCAAAGATGTCTCCCTTGTGACAGATCTGCACTTCTCGAGGGTTGTCCCCTTACTACCTGGTACACCTGCTGTACCAGGACCCAAGAAGATGCAGGTTATAGTAGGCGATGTTGCCTATGCGACATACAAGGCAGTTTTGTACTATGTATGACGTCAGTTGCAAAGTCCTTGATTTGCACTCACCATTCATCACAGATATACACGGATACGATCGTTTTCGCCCCCCTGTCATCGTCGTTTACGGCTGCCGCGTCATCGAAGAGGCCGGCCGCAACAACCTCCGGAACACCATCCGACAGCCAGTCGAGTCTACACGACGGTGCGAAGGTTCCTACAAACACTGACAACCCTACATCAAGACGAGAATGGATTAGGAGGTGGCAGGAGTGTCGACCGGGGTGGCCTGCGCCCTGTTCTGCGAAAGCAGTATACCGTCTGGCCGACAGTAAGTGAGCCGCACCTTGTTTCCGTGACCTAACTTCAGTTCGTAGAGCTCGGTCTTCTGGAGCTGAGGGAGAGGGCTTACCAGGTAGAATGGTGCTGCTCGTCGTGCCTCCACCTCTGACAAGGTCTGGTCAGCACATCCAAAAATCTCTCACTGTAGAGAACATTCCATTCGAGGTGTTCTCCCCCTTCTCTGCCACCTTTGCGGAGGTGCGCAAGGTACAGGTGAACTACTTTCTGGAACATTGGGGTGAAATCCGAGCATCGGACGCAATGCGCAATGTGTGGCGTCAAATTCGCAATGGACGACACCCAGGCTTTGAGGAAGGTCTGTGGCTATTTGTCTCCACGACACAATGCTTACGGCGCGCTATCAAGTATGGCCTTCTATTGCCCTCCATCTGGAGTTCAATCCACGCACTGGGCTGTTGAATGAAGGAGAATCGCGAGAGACCTAGTTCCTGTCATGCAATGTGTGTATATCTGACGCAGGTACCTCCACGTACAACGTGTGCCGTCATACGGATTTTGTATATAAGATGTGACTTGGACAGTTGTGTTTGCCTCCGCCGCCAGTCATCTCCGAACGGCTGATTCGAGGACATGTAGTATACGCTCCATAAGATGTACACGAACGGATCCAGTTTCAAACAACCGAAACCGGACTTATTCAACGCTTGTGAGACTACCAAAGTCTGTCCCCGGAACGCTAGTGTTACAGTCAGAAACGTCGCCCGCGTCACCCTCTTCGTCGCCCCTTTCATCTCCGCGTTCTATGTTGCGTAAAGCCTTGTATGCATTGAGCTGCTGCTGCTGCTTAGCGCCTGCAATCGAGTACGGACCTGGTGTTGCACCTGTCCCTTGACGTGTGCAGATCTTTTGAGTGTGCGAACGAAATCAGGATTGGGGTGACGAATCACCGTTGGGGGGAGAGCCGAAAGAGCGGCTTGTGGCAGGTGGGTGAGGCCCTGGTGTCTGGGTCGAATGCCTTGGAGTGCCAGGGCGGGAAGTGGATTGAAAGCTACGTGCAAGGACATGGTCAGTGGTCCGACGAGTCGCCTCTCCGGCACGCGTGGGATGAGGATGTGCGACCGCCGGTGATGGGTGATGATGAGTAGAAGGGGCCGTGGTCAAGGCGACATCGGCAGGCACAAAAGGCTGTTGGTCCTCAAGGTCGGAACGTTCGTGTAATGCCTCGAGTGCTTTGCGATCCGTAGGCTGAGACGGGATACGATGAAGATATCCAAACCTGAACAGAAAAGCGATGTTGTTTTCGGCCGCCACGATATGGTGAACGGGAACATACCCAAAAACACATCCAAGGAGACCTTCCCCACCCCAATGGCGGTTTGGAACCAGGACGACCTCTCGAAGATTACTAAAAGCGTCGTGAGGCACGGACAGGTGGATTCATGTGTCCCAAAGGCGTACTCGAAATCATAAGAATAGACGTAAACCCGCAAGGGTTTATCCACGTGCTAGAGGGAGGTCAAGAGGTGTGCAGCCACGATGAAGGACAACCATACAGCTTCCACCAAGTCATAAAAGTCATTTTCGGCGCCAAGGACACCGCCGGACCAACCGATTATCCAGTCACCGTACGGGACCAGACCAGCACTCTCAGCAGGACTGCCCTCCATCACTTCGAGTACGTGCCACACATTGTCGGTTGCGGACTCGAATTCGCACATGCGCATGCTAAGGCCAAGTAGGGAAGGCTGTGGGGAGACGTCAGTGCCATCTGGTGGAAGGGTAGCTTGCTGCACGAGTGCCCATTCGCGAGATGGCACGATAGGAACCACTGTGAGGAAGATCAGTGGCGGATTGCAGTGACGCGTGAACGGGGTCAACCTCGTATTTCGCGTGTCTTGCTGCTCCAAACGAGGAGGTTAAGGACTGTTCCTTCGTGTTCCTCGACTATGCGTTCGAGCTCGGCAGCGTCGAGTTCGGTGCCGGCGGAAAAGGAATCGATGTGGTTGTAGCCCACAATGAAGTCAAAGAAGGGCTCGATGGAGGTGTGGGACGCTGGCGAAGACGGTGTGACCCGTAAGACATGCAGGGCGTGGGATGTCTGCTGGACGTGCGCGCCCGTCGACTGGCTGGCACCCATCGCACGCGGACATGGCTCGCACGGCACGCACACAGTCCACCACTTCAGCACCACGTGACCCAAGGAACCGCGACTGCAGGCGCAACAAGTCGAACAGTCCGCCCAGTCCGCCCAGCGCATCGGACGGCGCTGCAAGCACCGTGGGGGCCGCGCAGCATCAGTCCGAGGATGGCCTGGGGCGGTGTGCAGACATGTACGGCGTATGTGCTGGACAGCGGGACATGTTTGTCCCTGTTTACAGCAGCTCTCCCAAATTTTCACCTACACACCTGAAGCGCGCAAGTCTTGGTCGCGTCGAGACTCCCTGTCGAGAACCGGCTACGCATGCGGCATGCGGTGCGTTCCTCCGTGTCCTCGCAAGATTTCAGCTGACCGCGTCCAGCTAACATATGTTACTTTGTCGCCGTATCATCCGAGCGCATGCCTCCAACTCTGCTTCCGCTCAACGTCTCATCCAAGGTCACGTCCAGGACACGACGCCGTTCTGCCCCAGATACAATCATGCCCATCTCGTTACTCGCGAGAGCTTTCCAAAATTTGCGCCTCAGCCATCCGTCTTACGTCCTGACGACTCGTCCCTGGAAGTTCTGTTGGAGAGAGTGTTGCGCGTATCGCGTTACTCGGTGCCAAAGACCGCAAAAGACCCTGAGCCGGTGGCAAACCAGTTCATACCTGAGGCAACCAAGCATAGCCCCTTTGATGCCTATGCAAAACTACGCGCCAAGGATCCCACACTGTCTGCTTCTCTGCCTACGGACGTTCTTTGCCGCCTCGCAGAAGGAGCTGTCAAGTATGGATCTCAAGATATCGTGGCTAGTCTTGCGGCAGACGTTTTGGACGACCATCTGCTTCGCCATGAGCAGCGCGCCGAGGTAGCTGCCTCCCTCCTCTGTGTCCCTCGCCGATATTCCAGTATCTTGGGCAGGCAGGCAACACTTTCCCTATTCACAATCATCCGTCTCCAGGATCACACATTGCCCCCGCTAGCGGCGTTGCACGCGGTGAGGACTATTATGGGTGACACCATCTCGGATGCACTCGACCAGTCATCCATGAGTTTTCTCCTTTCTCCTTTCCTGAAACACCTCGAGTCCGTCCAGCCTCCTACGAAATCGACAGCTGCATCTTATCGGCCTCCCGAGGCCGTCTACCTTGCATATACGCTCATCGACAAGTTTGTGTCGTTGAAGCAGCATCGCGAAGCTTTTGAGCTCTTCCAGACTCTTTCCGGCCATGGTTTTATCCCTGCCGAAGCCTCTCTGCCAGAGGTCCCGTCTCCCGTCGCGCACGATTTCGCGGTGATTGTGAGATCTTCACTAGCGCACGCTTGTCTGCACTGGGACTGGCATCATCGTGGTGTGGGATTCATTGCGTCGGTCATGGAGTCACAAGACTCGCTCAGGGAGGACTTGGAGCCGCTCGCACTAGAGTTGTTGCATACCTCGCTGGAGAGATGTTCTCCTGCTCAGTTCAAGGCCTGTGCTTGGCTCATGTGCCACCTCGCGGGTCCTCGCTGTGGCGTCATTATCCCCACCCAGACTATCCATCTTTTCTACAACCAGGCGATGCGTGTGGGTGACTGTGAGGCTGCGCGCGTGTTTTACAGTCACACACAATCTCGTCGGGTCAAAGCGATGAGAGGTTATCCACCCCCTCGTGGTACAACGCTGACATGGTTCATGAGACATCTCGTTGGACAAAAGCACGACGTGCATCTGGCGCGTTCGCTGGCCAAACAGGTCGTCGACACGTCGGCACCCATACCCCGTTATGATCGGGGTCGGTTCATCGCCCTGACGGCCAGCCAGGGATTTGCAACGGAAGCACGCGCCCTCTGGGAGAGATACTCGGTGGGCCATGGACGTGAACTGGTGGTTGGCAACGCGGCAACGATGCTTCGGGTGGTCAGCCTGTTCGCTCGTCGCGACTCGCGGACACGGACGAAATCGGAGAGGAAGACAAGTGTGACGCGTGGCGTGGACGAGGGCTGCTCAGGTTTGGGTGAGAAGAGGGAGACGGAGTACTCTCGATTTGCCCGTCAAGTTCTGGAGGCGTTCCGGGAGTCGATACTGCCGCTGGAGGAAGCAAATCACTTTGACCTGAGCGCGCTGGCGCGGGGATATTTCATGCTCGGGGAAACGAGGGAGGGGGTCCGTCCGTTGCGGGCGCTGATCGGGCGACGGGAGATACCAGACCGCCACGACATCAATGTCGTGCTCTCGGCGATGGCACGCCAATCGGCGAGGGAGGCAGGTCGAGTGGTGAACCGGATGGTCGATCAAGGATTGCGGCCGGACGGAGTCACGTTTGGCACGGTGTTGCACGAAGCGATTGAACAGGGCGACGCGACGGTGGTGACGGAGATGCTTGACCAGGCACGCGCAGCCGGGGTGTCGCTGTCGCCGAAGACGGTGGTGTCGCTGATCCGGGCGAGCGTGGCGATCCAAGAGGGCACGGAGGACCCCCGGCTGGAGGCCAACGTGCGACAGGCGTGGGCGATCGTGCAAGCGGCGGGAGAGGGGAGCGTCGTGCACACGCCGAACGTGGCCAAGTGGTGCATCGCTGCATGCCTGCGCATAGAGGACCCGGTGATGGCGTTCAGGTTCTGGGCGCGTCTGGTGCGGGGCAAGACGGAGTGGGGGGACTGGGAGCAGAGGCGGCAGCGACGTGCGGTCGGGGACATGCTCCGGCGACACTGCGCGGGGGGGCGACTGCACGCGGACCAGACGCGCGCGATGCTGCACGCGCTCGGCGACGAGGTGTAGATATTACGTAATTTGAATTAATTGATCAACCCGCTCGTGGTGGCAGTGCACCGAGGTTTCTCCGGTCCGTGTCCATGTCCGTCTCTTCGCTGCCACGCGTTCCTCGCTGACCTCGTCCCACAGGCGGCAGTCCCAGAGTGCGTCGCACCGCGCCTGCGATCTGCCCTGCATTGACGGCCCACACCAGGCTGCGACGCTTGCAGGACCCGCAAGGTCCGCTGTGCCCGCGAGAACGCGGACGACCCCACACAATCCTGCAAGCACTGCATCGCGCTCGGCATCCCCTGCACGTACGACTACCAACCCAAAAAGCGTGGGCCCCCTAATCTGTGCGCCGTTCCCTATCCGTACGCACTGCTCTCACCCCACACAGCTACCTGCGTCGTCTCCAAGAGGTCGCTGCCAAAACCTCTCAGCATGACCCCATATCCCCAACTTCCCCCCCTTGCCCCTCCCAGCCCCGTATCTCTCCGCCACTTCCGGTACCCTACCTCGATCCTTCCCTTTCACAGATACAACTGGCCAGCCCGATCATATCCCCCTCACGCTATCCGATCGGTGCCGATCCTTTCATCCATTCGCCCGTGAACGACATCCAACGCGAACACATCGCAGACCAATACACCCCCGAGTCCCATGGTTCTTTCTCTGCCCCCGATTGGTCGTACAAACATCATCAGTCGTTGCCCATCCTCCTCCCGACAGCCATTCCGCCTCTCTCATACCACTACCGCCCTCACCGCTTACAAGACATCGCTCCCAGAGACACCCTGTTGCTCATCATCGCTCTTTTCTTTGATTTCGTTTACCCACTCACCCCTTGCATTCACAAGCCATCCTTCATGGCAGACTTACATGCCCACAGAGAAGAGTGCGATCCCTTGTTTTTTGCTCTGGTCATGTCGACCGTCGCGTCTACCCTCGTACAGGTCCCAAGATCGTATCTTCCCATGGAACGCTCGGTCGTGCGTAAACTCGCCCAGACATGCTACGAAGCCAGTCGCCATATCACAATCGTTTCATACGACCCTCCCACCTCTATCCATGTCGTCGTTCGCTACTTGTGCGACCTTGTCCTTAACTCTGTGCTCCTGATCTGAATTCTCCTCAGCGACTCCGTCTACCACTTTTGCGAGGGACACGAGGCAACGCAACATGCAGCTTTTGGCGAGGCCGTCCATATTGCCGTCACTCTCCACATCCATGAAGAGGCCTCCTACCACGGATTAGACCCAATCGAATCCGAAGTCCGCCGCAGGGCTTTTTGGCTGCTTTTCGGCGGTATGCACACATCTGCTCCCAGCGAGCGTGACATTCCCTATACCGACTGACCATAATTAGCCGACAAATCCATGTCAATATTGCTGGGCCGACCCATCTGTCTTCGTGACGAAGATTGTACGGTTCGTTTCCCCAAAGAGCTCGACGACGAATAGTACGTATCTCTGTACCAAAGATCATCAACTAACCATCCATTCGCCCTTGCGCTACCCGCTCAGCATCACATCTAGTGCATATTTACCCCAGCCTCACGCAAAGACCGCGATCGTGTCCGGCCTTAATTATATATCTAGAATCTTTGCTTTACTAGGAGAAATATTGGTCCGTATCAGGGTAGACAAGCGGTCACCTCCCCAGGGGCAATTTGCCACAGCACGACTCGAGGAGGTTCAATCGTTGCATTCGCGTATCCTTGGAGCCCTTGCGCACGCACCGGAGCCACTGCGCTTAAAGCAAACCCACCAGCAAGACTATCTGGGCGAATACGGCGATGTAGGCTTTCGGCAGGCGACGTTTGCGGAAGTAAAAGACTTTTTCGATAACCCCAATGCGTCCCGCGCAAACGCCTCAAACCCATTTCTAGTTATGCAAGCAAACGTTTACGTGACTCAGGTAAATATCCTTGACCATTATTTTGCTACATGGCCTCGTAATCACAAGCGTTTCAGCAAGTCGTCCGGTTTGTCATTGAGCAATACCGCGACGAACTTGTGACGTCTTTGCAAGGCGACATCGACGAACGTCAGATTGCGCAAGACCGAGAAGCTGTTGCAGGTGACCTTCTCAACATCCTTCACAGGTGATTTCTATCGCATGTCGAAATGGTCTAGCATCACAGATCTCGATAGCATACCCATCCAGTCAATAGCTACCAACGGACCTTCATTGGTGGGCCCCACGATTCAGCGTTCGCTAGCAGCTAACTCTCTCTAGGTCCACAAAGTCCGGTTTGTTGCCTCTACTTTGCTCGATGCGGTCAGTAAAGTCGAGACCGCTCCCGCATCTGCTGCGCGGGCCCACGCCTTCCTTTGTGAGTCGCCTCCACCCGACTCTGAGACCGGCTGAGGTAACTGTGCCTGCTATCCCAGGGGATTTTTTATCGATTCTATCTGAGATTGAACGGAATTATCTGTACGTTTCACCCATTGTACTCTATCTAGCGCATGGCTTAGCGTCGACAGCTTGGATGATGACCGGGATGGCACGTCAGGCGTCGAAAGGACACCTATGGGCTGACGATCTCACGTTGTGCGCCACTCTTTTGAGCGTTGGTTTTCGGATCGGTGGTTTGCCTGCACTAGATTTATCGTCGCTCGCATCATTTCTACAATTACTTGTGTTGCGCTGCGGCGATGTGTCTGTTGGGTAGAGAATGATCACGTGTCATGACGTTCCGCATTTGTTAGCCGAGCACTCTCAGCTCATCCTCTGCAGTCGGATATGTCATCAGACCATGAAGGTAGCTCCAAACTGAACCCTGTGCAGATTACAGAGGGTAGGTTCATGTTCAGTTTCTTCTGATGTACTGACAACGGACGTGTCGTTCCTCTGCTTGTGCCGCACCCATTTACCGTAGACGAGGCTGCTGTCTACGACCGCCAAATACGGCTATGGGGTCTCGAAGCGCAACAACGGTGATTTCATTGTATGCTAGCGCTCTAACCAGTTTTCTGACTGTTTGGTCATTCAGGATGAGGAATGCAACCATTCTAATCGTCCGGTTGCGTGGCACCGCAACAGAGGCCATTAAAAACATTGTCCTTGCCGGAATTGGAAAGCTTGTCATCGTTGACGCAGACAGCGTCAGCGAAGAGGACCTCGGCGCAGGTTTCTTCTTTCGAGGCGACGATGTAGGGAAAAAGGTAACCTGACCGTGGCTCACTCGAAAGCGAGGCCGTGGAAATCCATTGGACTGATGGTGTGCTATGATCTAACAGAAAGTGGAGGCTGCCAAGGCCAGGATAGAGAGTTTAAACCCACTGGTCACTATTGAGGCGCTTAGTTACGATGCGTTGCAAGAGCGGGAGCCACTTGATGCACTGGTAGGGAGTGTCGACCTTGTCTGCGTGACCGATGGGGACCGTGAAGGACTGGTGAGGCGTCCCGTGTGTCCATGGCCTCGTCACCTACGCTTCGCTGACTAGCCACAACCAAGATTCGGATGAACGAAGTTTGCCGACGTTTCGGTAAACCATTTTACGCCGGTGGAACATTTGGTCTGACCGGTTACATTTTCTGTGATCTGCTCAAACATGATTACATTTCCCCGCAAGTGTATCCTCAGTGACGTCCGACTTTCAGCTAACCTCCGCCTTTGTCATTATCAACAGGGACCGGTCTGCTCCGAGCGACACACCGCGCAATCTGAAATCCACTGTGGTGTATTCCCCGTTGCACATGGCCTTGCGTTACCAATGGTCTGCTTTGACGAAAAGGCAGACGAAGGAACTCAATCCGGCTGTCCTACATGCAATACTTGGTATGTTGGGTTGGGCATCCTCTTCCACCGATTGACGTGTAACGAATGACGCAGCTATCTGGGAGTTTCAGCACACTCACGCCGGGAAGCTCCCGAAGAGTCTGGAAGAGGCGCCACAGCTTTCGTCAATGGCTAATTCATTACTTGTGGCCTCTAACGTGAACAGACAGGTGCTTGATGCTATACCACAGGAGTTGATCGAGTGAGCGGCACTGGCACATACCAGAGTGCATCAATGCTAACACGGCCTTTGCAGAACATTGTCCACCGCGGCGTCTCACGAGTTTTCCCCGGTATGTGCTGTAGTCGGCGGGATGCTGGGTCAGGACATTCTGAAGGCACTAGCTGCCCGGGAGGCACCGATAGCCAACTTTTTTGTGTTTGACGGAACGAGCGGTAGCGGGACTGTGTGTCGAATGAACATGTAGTATTAGGCGAACGTCAATTTCAGTGCTTGGCGACTCTTGGTGATTCGTGGGACTGGCGTGTCAGTCCAAGTTTGGTCAGTCACGTTCAGTGCAGTGTAGCGCGCATCCTCCTCTCAACGTCCATGCAGCGCAAACCACCACAGGCCGCGCAGGAGTACTACGCAATCCCACAGAGCCCTCAACCAGCGAACATGCAAGGCTCGCAGTCCGCCCCTCGGCCACCCGCCCGGTCATCTTCCGTTAACAGCCAGTTTCAGTCAGGCAGAGGTGCGATCGCCCAGGGTGTTGCCACTGGTGCGATTGGTGGCAGCTATGGTCCATATTCCGTGCGTCTCTTTTCGTCTTTCTAAAAAATTCCTGTTCGAGTGTGTTCTCTAGTATAACCCGTCGTCCGCCCGAGAGAACGCTTTTCACAACTCCCGGTTCAGCGCAGCACCTTCGGAAGTTTCCTCCATGACTGGTGGAGAGAAAATGCCTAGCGCCCTCACCGCAAATTCCTCTTCTGTGCCCCCTTATATGTGGGATACAAAGGACCCTGATCTGGACGATGCTCTCCATAATCCTGATCCTGTGCAGGATGCAGCCCTCGATAGCTCGTTTACCCTCTTCTCGGCTCGAGGATGGGCAAACGCCTCGGTGCTATTTATCCTGGTGGTCGGCTTGATCACTCTTTTTGCTGGCTACCCCATCATCCATTACTTCATGACATCTGGACCCAGATCTTCTGGGTACAACCTCGGCGGTATTAATTATACTGGTCAAGTACCAAATCTTCCTGGCTTGCCGACACTAGTCGATCCAGACACCCCCTCCTCCGCCCGATATCGTACCGGCAGCGACGGTTATACATACGAGCTTGTGTTTAGCGACGAATTCAATACAGACGGTCGGACTTTCTGGCCAGGCGATGACGCCTTTTGGGAAGCGGTCAATCTGCATTACTGGTGAGTTCCACAAACCGATGAGTGCAATGGCCCTTCAGCACTCACGCCGCTTCACCCCCAGGCCCACGGGTGACTTGGAGTGGTATGACCCTCAGGTAGGCCGAAACCTCGCTCAGGCATGACGACGATCCTCAATCACTTTCTAAAGGCAGTGACAACACAAAACGGACAGCTGGTAATCACAATTACAGAACAACCCATCAATAATTTGAACTTCATGAGTGGTACGTCACAGACTCGTGTAGATTTCGTCCGTCCGCTTCTGACGTCGTCATCAAGGTATGCTAACGTCATGGAACAAGCTGTGCTTTACCACTGGGTATCTCGAAGTTAGCCTTAGCTTGCCAGGATCGGCTCAGGTCCCGGGATTCTGGCCTGGTGAGTCCATCATTTACCTGTAATCTACTGGGTTTCTTACCGACAACAGGTGCATGGACTATGGGCAACTTGGTATGTTCTTCTAGATAGGCCGATGATCAGATCTTACTATTGGGTTAGGCACGTCCTGGTTATGGTGGAACAACAGAAGGTGGGTGTCTGCTTATGTTTATTGTTTCTGCCAAACGTTCATCTTCCCCTATGCTTAGGCACATGGCCGTATAGTTATGATAGTTGCGACTTGGGAACGCTTCCCAATCAGACTTACGATGGTACTCCGGCAGCGGCCGCCACGGGTGGTAACGGTGGTGGTCCGCTGAGTTACCAGCCCGGCCAACGGCTTTCTGCGTGCACATGCCCTAATCAGGACCATCCTGGACCGGCAAGAGGCAGTGGATACGTGGGCCGTGGTGTACCTGAAATCGACATCTTGGAAGCCCAGGTAGATCTATATACGACCCCATTCCGAGGACAAGTCTCCCAGAGTTTCCAAATGGCTCCTTATAACTACCAGTACCAGTTCAACAACGCATCCCCCGCGACCACCATCAACGACTCGGCAATCACTTCCCTCAACTCATACAAAGGCGCTGTTTACCAGCAAGCTGTGTCTGCAGTGACATTCGTCGATAGCCAGAATTATAATGGGAATGGTCATGCGACGTATGGGTTCGAGTACTGGTCGAACCCCAGTAACCGAGGGTCCGGATACATCACCTGGTACAGCGAGAGTGCCCAGACGTGGAAAATAACAGCAAACACCATCGGGCCTGACTCAGTCTCGCAGATCAGCTCGAGGTTGATTCCAGAAGAGCCGATGGTCAGTTCCATGGTAAACGTCGGAGTACGACTCAACTGACGTTTGGCAGTTTATTATCTTCAACCTGGGGATGTCTCGTTAGTAGACGGTTCTTGCGTTGGCATGACTGCATCGTTGATCGCTCCCCCCAGCCTCGTTTCAGGGCGCGAACTATGGGTCCCTTCAATTCCCGAGTGCGATGTATGTCGACTACGTTCGCTTATACCAACGGCAGGGGCTACAAAATGCACTGACGTGCGACCCTCCGAGTTATCCAACCGCAGCATATATCAATTCGTAGGTCATGGTCGAGGTTACCTGAGCGTTGTCGTCTGACCGGAGCACTCTCCAGGCATCTAAATGCTTACAGCAATCCGAATATAACAACGTGGGCCCAAGGCGGATACCAGTTTCCGTTAAATAGCATGACCAATACGTGCCCATGATCTTCGTTTTGAACTTCTCTCGTTTTCTTACTGGCTCTGATGCCCTTGCCACTGCACCGTGATCACCTCTCGTATTATACCACACATTTATTATGATTTATCGACTGGAATTTCCCTGGACACGACCCAAAACACTTACACCGTACCCGATTTACCCTCGGGGACCGCCATTCGCTGATCTCGTTCTCGGGTCCGGACCAGTCGGTATGAGCATAATGTCCTTTCTTTACCATCACAGGACGGCTGCTGGCGGTACAATAGACACGTCGAGGTAGCTGCAACAAATGGACAATTGCTAGCAAAACACTACATGATCAAACAGCTGTCTCCAAACTCTCTTCCACCCATGCCCATCTTTTCTCTCAGTGCCCTCTCTGCTTCGTTCGGGTATGCAGCATCGATGAGGCTGTGTGATTGTCCGGCGCGCGAGTACAGCAGATCAAATGTTCCAGCGAAATCCGGCGTCGTTTCCAAGTCCGCCACAGGAACAGAGTCTTCCAGAAGCCGCTTTAGAGGGAAGCACTGGAGCTCCACCTTCCCCGATATGCCAGCTGGTAAGAGTGCAGACACAGGAACTTTCTTTGATGGCGACTTTCGTGTAAGCTCCACGACATGATGCCACTTGTGCGCCAGGAGCTCATCGCAATGGCACGTCCGCATCGGCGGTGCAGGGCCGGCGGAACCGATCTCAATGTCCACGGGGACTTCCGTATAGTCTAGTTTGACGAACACTGGGTTGAAGTTGGATATCGTGGCAGCATGTTGGATCTGATCTCGGGAGCAACTGAGTTCATTAGCAATGACCCAGTTGATAAAATGGATTTCGCGCTTCAACAGACGTGATACGAGGCCGTCTAGCACAATTACTCAGCGCCTTGGGCAGCCACGGGGGGCACCTCCCTCACCTGCACGGTGGGTCTGAATGTCTCAACAATACTTTTGATGGTTGCCGTTCTTCCAATCGTCTACTTGACATTCCTTGCTACAATAATGTACGTGGACAGCCGGGACAATTTCTGAACGTCCCAGAAGGACCGGACTTGGCGCACTATTATATTATGGCATGTAGACGACGCAAGCAGGTGAAAAAAAAAAGGTTGCAGACGTGCCTTCGTATTCTGACAAGATTCGATATGCATCTCATTGCCGTCAACCGAGTTGTAGGGCGCTATCCTCTTCCGAACGACCTTGTCGAGCACGAACCACGATTGGAACAGCGAGCCACCTCTCCCGGTAAACCATCCTTAGGTGCAGAGTGTTGGTCATTGGTAGCATGCTGGTCCACTATCGAACCGACGACACTCGCAGCCAGTGACATCGAGCGCTGTTTGAGGAGAGACGTGCGGACGGCTTCATTAATAGAAGGGGTTGTCGTGGGGTGGATGTCCTATGCGACGAGGTTATAATTGATTGGTGTGCGTGCACAGTCATATCGGAGGTGATCCAGCGCGGTGGTGGCGAGAGCATCAGGGTCCCCGCCGAAAGGAAAGAGAACCTCCAGCCAGTAAAATCCTTCTCGCCGTGAAAATGCGGACATCCACGAATCCAAGACGCTCGCTATACGAATCGAGTGGTCTTCCGAAAGATAAAAGCTGATGTCTTGGGTCTCCAAGCGATACAAGGAAAGGAAGGCAGTGATGATGCCAGGAGACGCAACGACGCGATCGAACGTGTGAAGGATGCGCTCATTATAAATGCTTAAGAATTTGGCGATGACGTCGTTAGCCAGGAGGCGAGAAGAGAGATCGCTACTGCCGTGGTCCACAAAATCGGTTTTCAGAAACAGGACCCATTCACGGAGCTTGTTCCGGTGGCGCAGCAGAGGCTCAACGGTGCTATATTGCCCTGAACGTAAATAGCGCTGTGCGACGACAGGGCCCAGGCGGGAGAGGCACAAGGCAGGAAAGTCATTTTCCATCCCCTTCATCTGTCCACGGGGGCGGCGTAAAGGGCAAATGTGATCTGGTGATATTGGTCTAGAGTAGAAGCTGATGAGAGAGCTAACAAATCAGCAGGGGCATCGATGGAGCCAGCCTGAAGAGGTTTGATCGCGTCCTGTGGTGATCATCGTGATCAGCAGCGGCGGGAAATTAAAGCCTGATGGAATTGACATTGATCTCTGATTCGTAGATTGGGGGAGAGAACATCAGTCTTCGTGTGGAGGACGAGAGGGTGAGTTATATGATATCCGACTCGAAAAGACAACGTTGACACGCCGGGTTCCTCTATCTGCCCAAGCCAACGTTGAGATGTCAATCCGGCTCGGCCTGGAACGCGTTGAACGACTTGCGACGCACCTGGACACATTCAAGAGGCCAACCATCCACGTTGCAGGGACAAACGGAAAGGGGAGCGTGACGAGCATCATCGCCTCGGTCCTGCAGGCCTCTGGCCTCTCCGTGGGCAGATTCAACAGCCCACATCTCGTCTCCATCCACGATGCCATCCTTATCGATGGCCAGCCCGTTTCGCCGTCTGTGTACGACCACGCACGCAGTCTCGTCGCCGCCGCAGACCAGCGCCTCGGGACCGCCGCGACTCCCTTTGAACTGTTGACACTCACAGCCCTCCATGTATTCGAAGCTGCCAAGCTGGATGTAGTGGTGGTCGAGGTCGGCATGGGCGGTCGACTCGACGCAACAAACGTCATTCCAGACGACTGCATTCTCGTCTCCGTCCTCACAGCAGTCGATTTAGACCATCAGAAATTTCTCGGAGACACGGTCGAGTCCATTACGGAGCACAAAGCTGGAATCGCGAGGCCTGGGAAGCCCTTTGTTCTCGCTGTGCAAGGTCATCCCACTGTCGAGGTCACCGCCAGACGCGTCGTCGAACGTCCAGAGATACACGGCTATTTCATCGTCAGCACGCCTGTCCATCCGCGCCCCGATCTAGGCGATGAATACCGTTTCTCTCCCTCAGAGCGACCCTTCATCTCCCCTCCAGGGCAGCCCGTCGAGTTTCATTCTGTTCCATTTGCTGCACCGATCCGCGCCAAGCTTCCATTGTACGGCACTCACCAGCTCGACAACCTGTCGCTCGCCTTGACTGTCATCTCTACACTTCTCTCCCACACACCCGCTCACACAACTCTCGACCGCTTGCCCTACCGGATCACGGCTGACAGTGTTCGTGCAGGGATCGAAGGTGTCTCTTGGCCTGGCAGGCTTACTTTCCATACACTACCACGTCCTGTGACGGCAGGCTCGACTCTCGACCCCTTGGTTGTTTTAGTGGACGGTGCCCACAATACCGCCTCCGCCAAAACGCTTGCTTCTTATATCTCCGAGCTCGTCGCTCATCTCAAGCCAAGGTCAAGATTGCGCTTGACGTACATTATTGCGCTCTCTCACTCACCTCCGAAAACTCCTTTTGATACGTTGTCTCCGCTCCTTTTGCGATATGGTACTGGCGGTTCCATCAAAGTAAGGGTTGCAGTCCTCCGTTTTACGCCGCCAGAGGGTATGCCGTGGGTGACATGCGTTCCACCTTCAGAAGTACACGAAGTAGTCTGGCAACTAGTCCACCTCGGAGATGAAGATTTGTGGATTGCGCCAAACGATCTTCCTGTGGGCTGTCAGCTGCAGAGAGCGTTCGAGTGGGCGGAGGCCAGACAAGCTTCGTGCACGGAAGAGCATCTGGTGGTCCTTGCGGGGAGTTTGTACTTGGTTGCCGATTTTTATCGTCTGGTGCAGCGTCTCGGGAGGTAGTAGTATCAAAGGTCGCGCGTAGTCGTCACTAGAGTCTAGTAGACTTTGCTGGAATACGGCAACACATTGAGATCGACATCTTGGACCGCGCCCGACACTTGTGTGCATCGAGCTTTGCTGCGTTGAAGCAGCGCAGCACACGCGGACCCGACTCAACCTCTGACACGATCAAGCTCGCCTCGTCCGCACCCGACGACAGGGTCTGGTCCTGACAGCCCCCAAGTCCATGATGGTTCATGAACCCACCGGTGGACCAATCAACCACAGGGACGCATCTACTAGCTCGGGGTGAGCCTCCGCGCATCCCTTTTCATTCATCCCCTCACTCTCCGTAGATACCGCTGGAAAAACCCACCGACCATAATAGCGGTCCCAGCGAGCGATGAGGTGAGAAACAACCCCCGGCCTGTGAACCACCACGCCATCTTACTTCCCTTTGCCAGCGTTCCCAGCGACGTGCTCACGATAATCCCTACTTTCGGACACCAAACACACTCCCCAATTCCAAATCCCGCCGCCCAGGCAACCCCAACGTGCACCAGACCGTGCTAGCGAAACCTCCCGACGGGTTCGGTACTGACGCCGGCTCTCATGCGCGGAAGCGCCAAAAGCTTGATCCTGTCGTTCCTCCAAGTCTTGCGTTAAATGGTGCATTGCCATCGTTAGCTAAAAGACCCGCCCCTCGTCACGCCGTTCGCGAACCCGACGTTCAAGTGATCGAACCGCCTGGCGCGACTAGCAATCGCAACAATACTGTTTCCAATGATGCCGAGATTATCGATATCGGAACCAGCTCTGACGACCTTGGAGAACGCTTGTCTCGTGCTGTCAAGTCATCGTCTCCGGATCCCATACTACTTTCCTCCAGCGTCCACGCTTTTGAGACACTTCCGGTGGGGCACAGCCCATTTACACCGAATAAAGGGAAGGAACGCGCTAAAGAGCCGCTCGAGTTCATCGTGGAAGGCTCAGAAGGCTCCGATGAGATCGAGGAATATTCGTCCCCTCCCGCGGGTTGGCCATCTAGCGCCAAGAAGATACCCAAACATATCGTGCGAGACCGTAAGGTATTTTTCGATAAACCAACCGCACCCGCATCTGCACCGGCAGCCGTACGGCGCCCCGCCGAGAAGACAAATCGTGTTGACTTGATAAGCGGCACAGTCATTGGTCAAATGAGAAGGAAGGACGAGGTAAGTGCAAGGCGGCCAGATGGGCAGTCGTATCTTAAGGCATTGCTCCTAGGGTATACTTGGACGTCAAAGAGGGACGAGTTTCTCTGACCATGTCGGAATGTCTTCGTCTAATTTCTTGAACTCGTCACGTGAGAGGGAAAACATCCAAGTTCTACCACTGAAGGCGTGCTGCATAGGTCATAGTCGTTTTCGATATTCCAACCCTTCGCCTCTTGAGTTGGCGTACGAAGTCGCCCAGCAGAAAGTTAAGGTAACGTTACACCAATCACCCCCAGAAGGAATCGAGTTCAAACTCGATAGGGATGTCCGTTCGGCGATGGTGACATCTTTCATCGTTCTCGCGCCTTACTCGCTCAGCGGTCGTAATCTTTTCTAGGTTGTGAATGACCTTGATGGACCATTGAAAGACAACATCGTGATTCAATTTATGACGAAAAGTGGACAAGAATGGATAGACGTTGAGCGCAGATGCAAGGGTTTCAAGGGAGGTGTGTGGACACCCCTCAGAGAATCTTTTTACCACTTTCTCACGTGTCCCTTGTGGTTGTAGGGGAAAACCGGGGGAGGGGATTGTTAACATTCCTCTTCTCAGCTGAGAAAGATCGTGGTTTCACCGCCACTAGCTATCAGATATTTGTGACCGGGATCAAAAAGGCGTTGAAAGCAGCTACTGTCGAAACAGTCGGGTGAGCAAAAAATTACTTTGGGCTAAATATGATCATGAATTTTCGAAGGCCTCCCAGGGGCGGGACCTTTTGGGAGTATGCATCCCGATTTGCTGACATGTTCGAACAGGAAGAGTCAAGGAGCGGAAAGGAAGGTCACAATGGAAGCACTGTAGACACACCAGACGTACCCCGATCGGATACACCTCGTTCATCGACCTCCGTTGAGACGGGGACGTCTTGCCCCGAGCTGTAAGGCAAATGAATATGTTCAAGCATCTCTTGACGTTCTATCTTCAGCAGGCCCAGGAATGGGGATTCTGGCCTGTCTATGCCTCGCCGTCGCTCTGCGAGACAGTATGCAATTCGGTCCTCGAGGGTTTCATCCCCACCCCCACCGCCGGCACAGTTAGAGACTGATGAAGTGTAAGTATCATACCTTTTGTGTAGAATCTATCTCAACACTCACATTTGTCCAGTATCTTAATGTATCCCCCAACCGGTACCGGGGCACTCAGTATCATGCATAGCGATCTCAGGAGGTTACAGCCCGAAGAATATCTCAATGATACCCTCATCGAGTTTGGTCTCAAGTGCGTCCCCTTTCCACTAATCGATAACCAGCTATCCTGAAATCTCCAGACTTTGGCTTACTGACCTTCGCGGGAAGGACCCAGAGCTGGCGGACCAAATTCATGTCTTCAGTTCTTTCTTCTATAAGAAACTCAACAACAGAAAGAAGTTTGTTGAAGCTCTTTGTGTAGTTACACCCTCTCCTCATAGTTTATCTCATTCGTAGCCCAAGGGACGGATATAACAGTGTGCGTAAGTGGACCTCCAAAGTTGACTTGTTCAAGAAGAAATACATCATCGTCCCTATCAACGAGAAGTACTTCCCTTCCCCCAGGCCCCATACTTTTATTCACTGCAATTTATAGCATTCATTGGTACCTTGCAGTCATATACGAGCCTGGGCATACACTAGAGCCACCTTTTCCATCATTCCACCCTGTGAATGCACGTGTAACGCGGAAACGAAAGCAAGCACGAGAACGCGCCGGGGCCAATGTAGAGAATGTGACCATTTCTGAGTCCGCGCCTACGAAGGTATCACCGGAACAATCCCACTTCTCCGCGCAGGCTCCCGAAGGGGAGCCCGAAGCTGATACGTCTTCTGTGGACGCTACACGTGCAACAACGCCCAGCACGAGCAGAAATGAAGAGATGACCGTCGATTCTACCACGGAACCGGTTTCCACTGCGTTCTCCGAGATCCGAGATTCATCCCCACTTCTAGATCTGGTATATCCACCCTCGGACAACATGGACGTCGATGCAAACATGCTCGCCATTGACGTCATCCCGGATCCCACATGCAGCATTGCGGAAGCATCTGAGCCATGCACGTCGGGGTTATTGTCAACTATACCGTCTAGTCAATTCTATGGATCCACTTCCGTACCAGGAGAGGTAAAACCAGCTGCTATCGAGAACGACGAAGACAGCGGTGAGGATCAACAACAAGAAGCAGAGGTGGACAACATGTTGGCCGTGACGCAGTCACCAGCTGGCGATTGGCCTGCTCAGTATGTTATTTCCTAGCAGGATGACATGCTTCTCATTGGATCTGTGGCATTGTTTTACTAGGACCTACATATTCACCCTTGATTCTCTCGGCAGTCGGCATCCCCAAGTCATTAAAGTCCTCAAACAATATCTGGAATGGGAAGCAAAGGACAAATGCAACTTTGATGAGGTCCGCGATGCAGTCGGCAAGCAAGTCCAGGTACACTGTGTTCCGCACGTATCTAGGCGAATGCCATTTCATCTGTGTACACAGGTTCCCGTCCAGCCCAACAGCTGGGATTGTGGGATATACCTACTTCACTTTGTGAAGGTTTTTATGAGTGCTCCGACCGAGATCTTCGAGCAAATCCTCACTGTATGTTGTATTCATGCTGACTACGCTGGGTGGCGTTTAGATTTTATTAACAGACGAGAGGTGTTATGCAAAGCTCCGAACGCAAGAAGATGTGGCGGGACCACGAAATCCCACAGTTCCGGGACCACTTGAGGTCCCGAATCGCCTGGCTTTCGAACGAGTGGAAGACTGAGAAAACTGTCAGAGGGGAAGAGGGGAACAGACAAAGGGGTGGGGATGCGATGGAGGTGGAGGCACTGTCTTCTGAAGGTGAAGTGGACATAGTAGAGGACATCCCGAGCGTCAAGTCAACGCCAGGTGCCAGACAAAGACAGCTTGCTACGAGGCTCCGTGGATGATGAATGACGTTGCTGCTTAGGTTTCAGTTACCCTTTCTGATCCTCATTCACCGGTGACTCGCACTCAGGTCGAGCTTTGTAGCCACGTCGTGGTCATGCGGTCTTACCGAATACCCTACAAATCCTCGAGTTACATGTCGCATCCTTGATCACCCTTGCACACGATCGAGAATTAGAACACCAAAGTAACATAGTACGACATTTGGAATCCACGTTTGGACCATGAATATGCCATCTAAGCAACAGCATAGTATTAGTGAATTGCAAGCAGCATGACAGCAGGTAATGGGGAAAGGGCTTGGATTCCAATCAGGAACGATTTCGGCGGAACGGCAATGATGGAAAGGCCAAAAGTCCGAAGAATGAGAGATATAATGGAGATCCGACGCCTGATAATGCGCAGATCCTGGATGGTATCCCGAGGGTACTAGGGACGATGGAACGAACAGAGAATTCAACCAAATATAAAACGGGTACAAATCCACCCAACGTGATTATTAAACGAGAGGACAGGACACTTGTCTAGATAGACGTTGTTCCACAGAGGCTGGAGAATCAAACTCGGGCCAAGGAACGCTAAAAACCCGTGCAGTGTTGATCTGGCAAATATGTAGGAGCAGAGACTGTGAGATGCCTAGGGGTCTTGTATCGTTATAGGGATAGTCAATAATTGACAAGTCAGCGTTTTCTTGCCGCGCACTAGAAACCCTGCTCATAGCGTGTCTTCACGTGGGATATAGACGAATGTAGGCGGCGACGGCGTGGGATCTGGAATGGAATCACGGTGCGCCAGGGTGAAGGTGGGTGTAACATAAAGAGACGAGGAAGATATTTGGCGTCCTGGTGTTGGGGAGCTAGGCCCAGCTGTTTCATCTGCGCTACCACCGACAGCTTTGGGTGCCCGATTAGAGGTTGAGGTGTGCGAAATATAATACCATAGGCCAATCCCGGCTCCACCACACTGGGAAAAAGATTAACCATCGTCGGGACATTCGAAGAGTACCCACGATGAGTAAGATTATGCCGATCACCCAGACCCAACGTGATAGGCGATTTGTCCCACTTTGAGTTTTGGTCAGCCAAGAACTAAAGGGGTGGAGTTCATAAATGATATCTCGGTGATGGTGAGATGTCGCTACCTGGGTTTCTTTTCTTCTTTTGCAACTATGCTAAACCTCCTCCAGAAGTCATCTCCGCGTTCACCACGTTTTGGTAACAAATTGTCCTCCGAGTTTCCGCGCAGAATTGTCTCTGAGAATTTGACATCTGACGGATCGGGGGATTTTGAGGGACGAACGAAGACCGGGGAGATGGGGGTCATCGGTGGTTGAAGGGGGTGAGGTGCGCTTGGAACAGACGGCCTGTGAACAGCCGTCTGATAGATGGGTGGGGGCATACGTGGAACGGCAGTGTCTGCCTGCGGACGGGTGACCCGGAGCGCCTGAGGGACCTGTCCAGTCTGCGGGGGTCCTGTCGACTGGCCTGAAGGAGGGGACGGACTTGAGACATTAAGGTTGGCGACAGGTGCAGGGTAACCAGGTCGAGGGGCCGCCAAGGGAACAGCGTGAACGGGACGGGACGGACCAGGGGAGGGAATGGGGCCGGGTTGGGGACTACCTCTATCGTACCTTGGGGTGGATGTAATTGAGCGGGGCGCCATGACGTGTTAGTTGACATACATGATGTAGGGCGCCGTTCGAACCGGCACTGCTGGAATTCGAACACTGGTCGGCGGGGCGGGGTATCTGAATGGTCGTATGGTATCTAGAAGGAAGGATATCAAGAGAGGGGAAGCCTCGTCAAGCGGGGCAGCGGGCGACGAGTCTGAGCCCGGAGACGACTCGGAGAGAGAGGGTGGAAGAAAAGACGGGACTGGCGTTGCTTGCCAGCAGTCGTGGGCAGCCCAACCAAGAAGCACCGTCGGCTAGTCTCCTGGTTACTCGTTCTCGACATATGACAGCACTAGCGATCTATATCACGTGATTAGGCATATTTGGCACAACGGACGCGACGCGTCGCTCTTTCGTCCTCCCCGTTGCACGCCCGAATGGCGAAGCGAAAGAACGCTGTCGACAGTGACGACGACGTCCATGCGTCATCTCAGGCATCGAAGCGCGCCAGGACAGAGGACAGCGACGTCCCTGTCCAGGTTCCCACTCCACGCGAGCGCAAACCAGTTGTCAACGGCAGGGGCAGGGGTACGGCCGAAGAGCACGACACCGACGGGGACGAAGAGGAGGACATCCACCATGATGAACAGCCAAACGAAGAGGAGGAGAAAAGGTTTGAGGAGGATCATGGCGAGGCCATTCGCCGCAAGCTAGAGCAGCGTCGCAACACCATCGGTGTACTGCCGTTTACATCCGCCGCTGGCATGCAACTGATCCATTTCTCAAAGAGCATCGCGGAACATGGGATCATAGAGTCTGTCGAAATGAAACAGTTCATGTGCCATCCCCACTTGACGTTCACCTTCGGACCCCAGGTCAACTTTATCATCGGTAAGTCGTTGATCTAGCCGGCTGCACGGCGATTGCTGATGCGCTTTACAAGGGCACAATGGAAGTAAGTTATATGCGCCACTAAACTTCAATTGCTCAATGTTATCACTCCAGGTGGCAAGAGTGCTGTTTTGTCCGCCATCACAATCGCTCTTGGCGGCAAATCCACTTCCACCGGTCGTGGTAGTGGACTCAAATCGTTTGTTCGTGAGGGTCAGCAGTAAGGTGTACACTTTCTCCTCTGTCCTGTTATGCACACACCCCTGTCCAGCAAGGCAGAAGTCACTATTGTGTTGAAGAACCAAGGTGAAGAAGCTTACAAGCCCACAGAATACGGGAAAAGTATTGTTATTCGGCGTGCTTTCACGCGGGATGGAGCTTCCTCGTGGAAAATTATGAACAAGGACGGTACCGTCATCTCTACGAAGAGAGACGAACTGGCCGCCATTTGTGATCATATGAACATTCAGGTTGACAACCCTATGAATGTCCTTACTCAAGGTAAGAGTTGGTGGTTGAGTATATCTCGAGCTGCTTAACTGTGTTTCCAGATGCCGCACGCCAGTTCTTGAATGCTTCCCACCCTTCTGACAAATACAAGGTTCGTGTCGTTCCATGGCGTGTAGACGACACTTTTTCAAACGTCACTACCAGTTTTTCCTTCGTGGGACGCAACTGAGTCAGCTCAGCGAAGAGTACGATACTTGCTTGAACAATATCAACCAAACCAAGAATTTACTTCATCAGAAAAAGCAAATCCTGCCCGACCTCCGAGCGGCGTTCAAAGAAGCCAGTACACGCTTCCAAGAGGCATCCAAGGCACGGGAGCAGCGGTTTAGGGCTGATGAACTCAAGAAAGAGCTTGCATGGGCTCACGTAGCCGCTAAACAAGGGGCGAGTCTTGTTGTTCCGATGACATCATGGTTACTGTAATTTCGATTGTATAGGAAATGGAATCGAAGTTCGCAGAATTGGCCAAGGCGGAGCGCCGTCTGCAGCGAGTCGAGGCTGAGCTTCAAACGGCGGAGGTACGTTCACTGCCCTCAGAGTTATGCTATAAGCAATAACTCGATTTTCTTTTGTTAGTCTCAGTTCAAGCTTGCTTCCCATGAAGTCGAGCGCTACGAGAAAGAACATTCCGACCTTGGAAATATTGACCATCTAAATGGTCGGCGCACTGAGCTTCAGGAGAAGATGCGAGTCAACAAGAATAAGCTCAACGACTTTAAAGTGGGTGTTCTCCAGTAGTCTCCAGTACTTTTTTTTTTTTTTGGTGACGGTCATTTTTCAGAACGATCAAGCTACAATGAACTCTAATCTAACAACCCTAAACAGGTCCCTCAAAGATTACGACGAGAAAATCGCTGAGGAGACTCGCCGCTTGGAAGCTCATACGCAGGTCAAGCGTGATGAAATTAATCGCCGTCTCGATGCCGCGAAAGAAGCTGTTGTAGAAGCCGATCGTCGAAACAAGGAAGTTATCGAACAGAAGCGTAGTAAACTTGTCGAAAGAGATGAGGTCAAGTCCAAAGGTCAAGCCGCCGAGGGCAAGAAACAGCAGCTCCAAGAACGAATCACTGAATGTCAGACCATGATCACTAAGTGCAAAGAACAAGAGAAGAACAGTTTAGCCCCTTACGGTCTTGACATCAAAGGTGTCTTGCAGAGTATTAGCAGGGCGCACTGGCACGGAGACACTCCCATTGGACCCCTTGGATTATACGTGAAACTCAAGGACCAAAAGTGGGCACCGCTGTTGAGGGCACAATTGGGAGGCCTGATGACAAGTTTCGCCTGTACGGATGCAAAGGATCGATTGCAGCTGAAAAAAATCCTTGACCAATCAAAAAAGTATCTCCATTCGTCCTCCCTGTGTCGCGACGCTAATTCGTTACTAGCTTCCACGCCAATGTTATCATCTCGGAAAGAGATTTGTTCGATTATACAGCTGGTGAACCACGTGGGGATGTCCTTACAGTTTTGCGTGCCCTTGATGTGAGTGCCTCCTGAAACGGGGCTCTGCACTAGTAACCTCCAGCCGAAACAGGTGTCTGAACCATATGTACTCCGGGTATTGATTAATTCTTCAAATATTGAAAGGACAGTGCTTGCGGCAGACCGTAAAATCGGCGACGATATCCTCAAGAGCCTTGGCGGGGGTGGGGTCGCGTGGACTGCCGATCACATGCGGGTGACTAGATATCCGTAGGTGCTCACTACTTTGTTGTATACATTACCCACATGAGTAAGTTAGGGAGGGGGGTGGCTCGTCCATCAATCTCCCGAGGATAAGGGCCAATGATTCGCGACGCATGCTATTTACGACGAACGATCTGGCTGCTACACGCAGGTAAGCATACGCTTTCGCTTTCGATCCTAATGTGGACACCGATCTCTGGCAGCGGCTGGGAGAAAAACCTGCAGGTTGCTGAGTCAGACTACAAAGCCACCCACGCTGAGATTAGCCAGTATCGTCAACAGTATGACAATGTACTTCGGGAAATCGAGGTGCTTGCGGTAAGTTGTCAATCATCTCACCACATCACCATGATGCGAACATTGTTTAGGTGTTAGAACGGCAAGCCTACGAGAATTTGCGGACGGCCAAGGCGTCGCACGCCCAACTCCAAGAAGAGGCTAATGAAGAGATGCCAGCTGGAATCTCAGGGCTGCAGAGCGCAAAATATGTGCGTATCCTGGTTGCGCTGATCTGCATTTGTATCGACTTTGCATCTGCCGTAGGAAGCCGAGAGTGATAAAGCATCTTTATTAAACCAATTTGCCGATCTCGCACAACGTAAAACTGTCGTTGATGAACAACAGGCCATCCTCTTGACGGAGATGAACGGTCTCAAGCAACAAATCCAGAACTTTGAACAACACCGTGGTGAAATCATGGTTAGTACGCGCCAGCATTTGCCGTGTATCGCAGTTCAAGGCGAGCTTCCATGTAGTCCAAAATCGAGGAAGCTGTGGGGAATCGACTTCAGGCACAAAATAACCAACAACACTACCGGACGAAGCTCGAGACAGAAAGGAAACCCGTTGAAGAGATCAATGCTACCGCACAAACCCTTCAAGAAGAGTTTGTCAGCTGGACAGAACATGCGGAGCAGTATTGCCAAAGAGTTGAGAACCCTCGCAAAGTAGCTGAGGTACAACGCCAGCTCGATTCAGTTCAGGCAGCGCTGAAAGAACGAGAGCGCCGGTAGGTTTCGCATTCGGAGCGACGGTTCCGCGTTTATTGTTTCGAAAGACATGGTGCAACTATTGAGGAGATGACTATCGAAGTGAACAAGGCAAAGGCTGACCTGGACAGTGCTGAACGTGATATCCGTAGCCTTTCCGCATTAAACCACGTAACATTGATTTTGACTTTGCGTTTGGATGATGTGCACTTACCAATTGTCCAGGCACTGAGGAACTCGCTCTTGATTCGCTTGGACAGGTGGCACGAATTCAGACGTCACATTGCTCTGCGCTGCAAGCTGGTGTTCCAATATCACCTCTCTGAGCGGGGCTACTACGGCAAAGTACTGTTCGACCACGTTAATCAGACGCTACAACTCAAGGTTCAAACTGATGATCAAGCGTTGACTCAAGGGAGGGACAAAGATCCCCGTTCCCTTAGTGGCGGCGAAAAGTCATTCTCGACAATCTGCTTGCTTCTTTCGTTGTGGGATTCTATTGGTTGTCCGCTACGTTGTCTTGGTAAATGAGCACCTCTGATTCTCCGCCATTGTCATCTAACAAAGCCTTAGATGAATTCGATGTTTTCATGGACGCTGTCAACCGCCGCATCAGCATGCGCATGATAGTATGTTTGCTATCATCCCTCTCCTCTGCTGTCTCACCGCCGGGCAGATCGACACTGCGAATGCGTCCGACAAGAAGCAGTACATTTTGATCACTCCGCAGGACATGGGGAACGTCCAGTTTGGAAATACGGTCCGGGTACACAGGATGAGCGATCCAGAACGCGGTCAGGGTACTCTGGCTTTCAGTTAAAGGGCTGGCCATTTTCTTTCGCTCCGTTCCACCCTACCCTACTGCACGACCGCGATGGTCCGCTATTTCACTGTTGTTGTCTCATATCCTTATTCTATTCACTTGCGTATTGTTGTGACCAGGCAGCGTGATCCAGGTTCACCGAAGCACATCACAACAGGTTGTCCTCGAAATTACCCGCGAAGCTCCGTCCTGCCCGCAGTCCGACGTCTTTCGCTCACGCCGTCGACTCTACGTGCACTATGACTTCTGCCACTCTCGCCTGCCACTCTTCTACCAAACTGTTCCCCCTCCCAGGTGCTTATGACGTTATGGCTTAATTCCCTGTTAGACGTGCCCTGTATGGGAACCCTTAGACCTCAAGGCCACGGGCATAACGAATAACGAGGTGGCGGGACTATGGCCATCATCATGGACCATGTATACATCGCTCCAAGAAGACGGTACTTTAGGCCGCTCATTGGCTCTCTCCGTCGTCCGCAGGGGCATCCTTGTTGACGGTATCAAAGACGGGTGGATTTCCCATTGGCTGACGACCTGTAGGCGGTCAGTAGGAGGCCGATGGCACGCATGTACACCTTCGGGGATGCTGCGCAGAGGGTTGTTCAGCGAAGGTTGAGTGGGATAAGATCCCCCAAGTGAGGTCATATCACGTAATCCAGGCTTCGGGAGCAGAGAGGACAGCTGCGTTCGATTGCCTGGACAAGAACTACATGATGGCGTCGAGGTAGCGTATGATACCCGGGCCTTTGGTGTTCCCCTGGTATGCAAGCCCGCACATTCAATCAACAAGCCTCTTGCCTTGGTCTCTAAATCGCTTGAGCTCTTTCTGCCACGGTTCCCACACTTCACCGTACTTTTTGAGAAGGCCGGCAAGCTCCTCCCTCTGCTCTCTCTGCATCACACATGAATATGCTGGGCAATGTGCAGTGCCACCCGTGACTTACCAAGTTCCACGGCTCCTCACCGCCGTATACGTCTGTGAACAGGTCACGGAGATCGCTCTGCCCAAGGGTTTCCGCGCGCTTAAGTGTAGTGATGACATCCTTCTTGAGTCTCGCTTTAAGTTCCTCTTCCTCCTTCTCATCCCACCAACCTTTCGATTCCATGAACAACCGGAAGCGCGTGATCGGGTTATCGACCTTTTTCCAATTCTCGACCTCTTGCCGCCCACGGTATGCGAATGAGTCATCGGACGTCGAGTGGTGGCCAACACGGTAGGTCATGGCTTCGACCAGGACAGCGCGACCGCTTTCGAGGCATCGTCTGCGCGCCTCTTTCACGGCATTGAGAACCGCTAAGACGTCGTTGCCATCCACCCTGACGGTCGGAATGCCGTACCCAGGACCACGTGCAGCTATCCCGTCTCCATAAAACTGTTCGTGTGCGGGCGTCGAGATCGCGAAACCATTGTTACGCGCCAGGAAGATGGTCGGAGACGGTATTGTGGAAGCAAGAAGCATTCCAGCGTGGAAGTCACCTTCTGACGCGGCCCCTTCACCAAAGAATACACAGGCTACGTTCTTGTTGCGTCGTGCCGGATCGCGTCCGAGTGCAAACCCGACGCCTGCTGCCTGGGGTATCTGGGTTGCAAGGGGAGACGAGATGGTATGGAAGTGATGATCACAAGACCCAAAGTGCTGGATGAAGAGGTTAGCTTACGAGGTGGAAGTAGACTGAGGATACATACCATGGGCATCTGTCGACCTTTTCCGCTCTTATCCTCGTAATTTCCAAAGCACTGAGCCATAGCGGCATTAATGCCAAAGCCTCTCCATAGGAGGACGCCCATTTCGCGGTATTGACCTGAGTCGGTGAGTAAACACGGGATGGTACGCTGGAAAACAACAGACCTAGGACCCTGATGTGACGTCAGAAGGGTGCAAGACGAAAGTGGACATGGACGCTGTAGACACACTCATCATCGTTGGCCAATGCGGCAGCGGAGCCGATTATGGTGGCTTCTTCGCCATACTGGGAGAATGGTCACTGAAGGACGGGGGAGAGGAACACCATGAACTCACTGAAGTCATCTGGGAGGTATTTAATTACACCCGACTTGCGAAATGAACAGGTGACGTACATAGAATGAGATCTTGCCTTGACGCTGGACGTTGTACAGAACGTTGTCCATCGTCGGCAAAAGCTGCATGTTTTCATATCTGCAGATAACGAGGTCATGTCGGATCACCATACTTGGCAAGCCGCAAACGTACAACTTGCGAGCAAACTCTGGCGTGATCTGGAGGCGTTCGTGAGCGGGGCGAACGTGGAGAACGAGAGACCAACATCGGGCAGCTCTGCCCCTTCAATGGGGGTGCCGGCGCCATCCAGTACTCTGTACGAGGGTATCTGGCCAGCTCCTTGGGTGACAGAATCGAAAAACTCCAGCCTGGGGGACACGGGCGCAGGGAGGACGCCGCGCTGGCTGGGGTGGAATTTGTGGGCGGCCGTTGCGAGCGATCTGGCACTGAGTGGTCTGAACATGGGCGGGTCAAGTCAAGCTGGGCCCGGAACTTGGCCGATGCAGAGCTCAAGCGTGTGCATTACGTCAACCCGGCTCATGCCAGCTTCAGCGTCTCCTCCGCTGCCTTTCTCCGCCCCCCCAACAGCAATGTCACGTAGTCGGCACCTCCCAAAACATGTTTGTCCCGCCTGCCCTTCGCGCCAGGTCTCGCCCTGGACTTGAGCCCGGCGCGTTTCCTTGCCGACTGAACGGATCGCGCCGATGATACCACGGGTTCTGGCTGGGCACGCGACACGGTCTTTTTCTGTGGGAGCGGTGGGTCGGGCTGCCCGTGCCAGACGAGGAGGACGCACGGCTCGCTTGTGTACCTTGGCGCTCTTGCCCATCAGAGTCGGGTGGAACGAGGAACTGGGAATATTCCCACGAAGAGACCCGGATTGAAAACGGTCGACTCGGCCTCCCTTTTTTCTTCTCGTCCACCATGTCTCTCCCTCAGCCCGTTCCCCCTTCCTGGAAGGTTTGTCTCCCCCTTCTTCCCTTCTGCCCCCCTCATCCTCCCTTCTTCTCAAGGACCTCGGCAAGTCCTCCAACGACTTGCTGGCCAAGGACTACCCTTTCTCTGGCACCTCCCTCGAGGTCAAGACCAGGACACCCTCCAAGGTTGCCTTCAAGGTTGCCGGTGTCCGTGATTCCAAGTTCCAGGGCATCACCGGCGACCTCGAAGCCAAGTATGCTGATCCGAAGAACGGCCTCGTCTTCACAGAGACCTGGACAACTGCCAACGTCCTCAAGTCTCAAATCGAGCTCGAAAATTACATCGCCAAGGGCTTGAAGCTTGATGTCAACACTTCCCTGATCCCCGACAAGGGCTCCAAGTCTGCCCTCTTCAACCTCATCTTCAAGCAGTCTGGTGTCCACACCCGTGGTACACTTGACGTCTTCAAGGTTAGATCTCATTTCGTTTCACCTCTTCCTCTTCCCTTATGTCCCTCCAGGGCCCCACTTTCACTGCCGACACTGTCCTTGGTCGGGATGGTTTCCTCTTTGGTGCCGAGGCTGCTTATAACGTCACCGAGGGCAAGATTACACGCTATGCTGTTGCTGCCGGTTTCAACGCTCCCGAATACGCTGTTACCGTTCACGGTCTCAACAATTTCAACACCTTCTCCGCGAGCTACTATCATCGCGTCAGTCCCGACGTGGAAGCTGGTGCCAAGGCTATCTATGATACCAAATCGACCACCTCGGGTGTCGCACTCGAAGTTGGTGCCAAGGCGTGCGTCTGATTGACCCGCATTACGTCCTCCGTTGATGTTTCTCCAGTTTCCTTGACTCGGCCGCATTCGTCAAGGCCAAGATTAACAATTCCGGTGTCCTTGCTCTCGGTATGTCTTTCCCGCACGTTGATGTGGTGCTTCACTCAGCTCACGAGGGATGTAGGCTACACTCAGACTCTCCGACCAGGCGTGAAAGCATCGTTCGGTCTCGCTCTGGACACTCAGCGCCTGAACGATGTCGCACCTGCCGGTCCTGCCCACAAGGTTGGCGCCTCCCTCACTTTCGACGTTTAAAATTATCCCATAGTGACAATAATCGGGTGTGTTGCGCTGCATTCACAATAGAATCCACGTCGAAAAGTGTCCCGTCGTGAGATTCTGAGTGCACTGTTGAATGCAGTATCACTCTACGTGTATGATACAGGGAGGTGCAAGTATCATGCAAATACATCGTGAAGCCACGTCTCATAGTCATACTCTGGTTCTCCGACTTCATTCTTGGAAGAAGGCAACACCTCCCGTAGATACTCGATTGCACTAACAGGAAGTTGTGCTAACCTCAAGTCCAGCTCGGTTACAAATGGCTGAGTGCGGTCCGGTAATTGACCAGCGTGACCACAACATCTGGACTATGCTCACCTTGTTCCCTGCGATCCCACGGAAGGATTCCCGAAGCTGTTCAGGCGATGTCTGATCTTCAGTGATATCCACCTGCATCAAACATTATCGGTGCGTAGGGCAAGCCATGTGAACTGTGGCACGTACCAAAAGATTGATGAAGGCTTCAAACGTGACCGCCCCGTAGTCTTGGACCAGCTGGTCGTAGATGTAGACCAAGTCTTCGTCCTGGTGTATTTTTCAGAACGCCGAGAACCTACATGAGCAGTTCTACGCACCGAGTATATGATACCAAGACTGGCTAGGGCCGCACTGAATTCCGACAAGATGAGGGTGTTGGTCTCGTCGCGGTCAAAATACCGGAACGTGCTTTCGAACTGTTCCAACTGGGCTGGTGTCAAGTTGGTCATATTCCTTGATACGATCTGGAAAGAAAACGTCGACAAGCTTCGCGACGTGAAGAGCAACAAGTACGCACCTGGTTGTCGATGAAAGATATCTTTTTAGCAATCGCCTGCGTGACCAGTTCCAGCTCAAAGTCAAGGTCTTGCCAAGTGAACACGGTGTAGTCGTTTTCCTCGACATTGGCTTCAGCACAATCGTCCTCGGCCTTTGCTACACGAGAGAGGGCATCCGCAAGACCGGGAACTCGAAGTTGTATCTTCCGAACTTGCTCTTGTTGCTCCTTCAGGAAGACGAAGACCTTGGTCAAAATTAAGAAAACCGAACGAAATGGTATAGCAAACCTCCAGTGGACCCTCCACGCTAGCCAGATCCAGCGAGACACCGTGTAAGCGTTGCGAGAAGTCATTGGCAATGTCTGCGAATTGTTTTCGGAGGGTCTCCTTAATCCTGGCAAGCATGAGATGTGACAGCATCTTGCACGGTAGCACACATACTGTCGAATTTGTGCATTTATCGATCGAGAACGCTTCGCCTCTGAATCTAGCAGTTCATTCCATGCATTATCTATGTCCTGGAAATTCCGAATGAACGCGGGTAAAAAAAATCTTGGCTGAACCAACTGAAAGTGCAAGCCCAGCAGGAGGGACATATTCCCTCAATCCATACGTCTTAAGTTTTGTCTGAATATTTCCAAAGAGGGTGGTGACGTCTTGTCGTTCTGTGACCCATATACGCTTTGTCGTTTGCTTATATGTTGTAAAAGCCGAGGACTGCCCCTTGGCGTCTGCATAAGTGCCAGTGAATCTGGTTTCCCTCCACTGTTCTTGGACTCCGGTCAGCGCATAAAGCAACTATGGGTTGCAATCAGACCGAGACGAGAGACTCAGAAAACACGGCGAACATTGCGAGCCCTGCGCTCATAATCATTCTTGCTCGTCCATACCGATTGCATGAGTTCGGCAAATTTCTCGACGCGACGAGAGACCGTCTCTGCTTGATCTATAAAAGTAATTTATGAACGGCAACACCTTGAGAAACACATCAACTAACCCATCGAGGAAAAAGCATGGAAGTAGCTGGCAATATATGTCATAACGCTACGTTCATCTGGGCGGTCCGAGTCACACAGATCTTCGACTTCGAGCAGTTGCTGTCAAAGGCGTCTCAATGATGGTACCAAGTCGGAATATGACACAACCGACTGGAATGCCCAGGTGGTCGGCGGCGACCTGGAAAGCTTTGCGCGTGTTTCCGTGACGATCTGACTAGGTTGCGTCACCCTCGAGAATTGAGAAGAAAAAGGAAGCCTTACCTTGTCCAGCTTGTCATAGTCTAAAAGGTCCGGGCGATGGCAATGAATAAGGGCGCATCTAAAAAGATGAATGAGCCAGAGATTGAAGGGGATGGGACACTTACAGCGCTAGACCATCTGACCAGCTAACAGAAAAGTCTTGGACATCAACTTCTTTATACGGGGCCGTTTTTCGTTGACACCAGAGCAAAAGCCCCTCTTTAGCTGAGAGGCCCTCCGCGCTTGCGGAGACACTCAGACCAATCACTACTCCGTGTTTAGTTCATCACTCACCTTATATCCGCGATTGTAAACCGTAGGACAAGTGTCCAGATCATACCAAGAATGAGCTTTAAATTACCGTCTATGATATCTATAACCGATCTTGCTGAGCAACAGGATCGCGCCAGTCTCGGTCGGGGGGAAATACCTTCCGGACCAATGTTGGTCAATTTGATTCCCCGCTGTCTGATGAACTCCAACGCCTTGTTCACGTTCTCTGCTTTTTGAACGCGCATTCTTGGATTTTTGTTGTATCTTCCGAGGGAGGTATCTCCTATACGTAACTTGAGCACCAACACCATGCGTAGATGGGTAGCCGTTACCCATGATTTCCTGTTGAATGCGACGAGGAATGAAGTTCAATGCTTAGAGACACGGTCCGGCAGTCCAACGGACCATTAATTGGATCAACCGCACGCCATCACAAAGATCCTGCACAAGCGAGCGCATGGGGGGGTATCCATTGGCTTCCAATTTGGTGTTAAGCCTATGGATTGAGAATGGAGATAGAGACACGGGCCAATGTATGCGTAAAGATGGGAGACTGGACGGACCATTTGCAAAATGTCCTCTCTTGGGTCGAGTCCATGGTGAAGTCTTGACTCGGAGGTATCAGCAGCGGCTCGAAGAGTAGGCCGTCTGAAGGGTAAGCACTCCAAACTAGGCGCGGTTGGACGTCTAAGCCTATGAGCTGCTACGCACAACGGCCGGTAATAGACTTAGTGACGGACGCGCGGATTATGTACATACAGACAATGATGCGTCAACGCGCGTGACTTCACCCCCCACCACCACCACCACCACCACCTCGACCTCACTCGACTCTCGTCAGCCATGGCTACGACCCAGTTCGACCGCATATATCATGATCTGTCTCCAGAAGTTGGCAGTGAGCACAACTTCCCCGCGCCCACATATGTAGACTCACGGGCTCACAAGAATTACGACTTGCGAGCAGCGGCATGGCCTGGAAGGGTGAAGAAAACGAAGGGGTGACGGCGATACCCGCAGACGAGATCAAGTGGGCTCAATGGTTCCGCGTCGCAAGGAACTTTCAACTTAGAGTCGGGCTGAAGGACAGGCGACGAGCAACGTTTGATGGTTTCCTGCGCGAGGTGTGTGATAACCTGGGCTCATTACAGGGAGAAACGAATGGTTAGCCCTCATTGTTGTAGGATCATGATAAACTCGCAAGTTTATTCAAGCAGCACTTTGGCGTGGCGCTAGAGGTAAAGGACATAACATTTAAAGGGTGGAATTGGGGAGTTACCGATATCCAAGGTTCGTTCCCAGAGGACGCAGGAGATGACCCGTCGGTTCTTATTTCCGTTCAGGACAAGACCTAGCTTTCCTGGTATCAAACAAGACTGCCTTCGAACTCCCTTTAAAGCAGGTCGCCAACTCCAACATTGCTGGAAGGACTGAGGTGTCTCTCGAGTTCGTGTCAGCGTCATCAGGCGGTAAAAAGACTTCAAAAAGCGCGCCGGATGAGATGGTCGAGATTCGTTTCTACGTTCCTGGTACCCAAGCAAAATCCCGTGGTTCTGAGGCTGGGTCACAAAAGTCTGATGTGGAGGATGATGGTGAGGAGGTCAGCGCAGCTCAAGCTTTCCATGATGCCATCAAAGAGAAAGCCGAGATCGGACAAGTGTCTGGCGATCTTGTCCTGAGCTTCGAGGAAGTACTCGTACTCACTCCGCGCGGACGTTACGACGTGGACATGTTCCTTGACTTTTTACGCCTTCGCGGCAAGACTTATGATTACAAAATTCTCTATTCAAGTATTTCAAGATTATTCCTGCTCCCCAAGGATGACCAACATGTCTTGTTCATTGTGAGTATCCGTTGCCCTCTTCTGACGGCATCCCAACTACGAGAAGCTCGGTCTTAGCACACCAATCAGACAAGGTCAGACCAGATATCAATATCTGGTCATGCAATTCGCGCGAGAAGAAGAGACGACCGCCGAGTTGAACATGTCTGAGTACGTTGGCATTCGACTAACCATTGTTGTCTCGGCTGAGCGAGCTTAGAGAGGAGATCGTTAAATACGATAGACTGAAGAAGAATTATGAAGACCCCACGTTCGAGGTCGTTTCAGGCGTCTTCCGCGCGTTGTCAAAGAAGAAAATCGTTGGTTCAGGTACCTTCCAAAGGTGCCAAATTTTTGTTTCTGCCCTTTTGGTTTCCTGATGCTCATGCATATCTAATCGTAGCCGCGACGGGCATCCCGGCATCAAAGCCAATCTTAAAGCCGTCCAAGGCGACCTGTTCATGCTTGAAAAATACATCTTTTTCGTGTCCAAACAGCCCACCCTCGTCGAGCTCTCTGACATCCATCAATGTGTGTTTTCTCGTGTCGGTGCAAGCATGGGGGCAAGTGCTGCGCGTACCTTTGATCTCAAGATCGTTACCAAGAGCGGGCCGGAATACACCTTCACTTCCATTAACAAAGAGGAGTATGAGCCCGTGGAGGCATTCCTCAAGGACAAGAAGGTCAAGATCAAGAACGAGATGGTCACTGATGTGGACATGATGATGGCTGCTGGCGCTGGAGACTCGGACGAGGAGATGCAAAGCGTTGCGAGCAGTGGTGATGAACGACCAAAGCCCCGCGTTGGTGGCGATGAGGACGACAGTGAAGAAGGTGGGTCGAAGACTCGTGCATCCTGATTCAACACCGATTATGTTTTGTTTAGACGAGGATTTCCGGGCGTCGTCGAGTGACGAGGGGTCACCGAGCGAGAGCGATTCTGAATCTGGGGGAGGGGTCACGGCGTCAGACGCGAGTGGTGACCAAGAGCTGGCCAAGGCCGCAAAAGATGGAAAGAAGAAGTTCACCAAGAAGAAATCCAAGGCACAAGCGGACGGCAGTGGTGCGGAAGATGAGCCAAAGAAGAAACCCGCCAAGCCAAAGGTAAAATCTAAACCAAAGGAAGATGATGAAAATGATGCGATGGACGTGGATGGTGATGAAAAGCCAAAACCCAAGCCTAAGCCTAAGCCTAAGCCCAAGGGCAAGCAGGGCGACGACGAAGGGCCGGCCAAAAAGAAGCTGAAGACGCTGACGTGACCCTTCATGCTGACGTTGGACCTCATCCCCCGATTTTCTCGGTTTGGATTGTCATATCCGTAGATGGATCCCTGCCATCTACAATATATGTAGAGTACTGTACGTACATCACCGACATGGTATACTTGCATGTTCCGCAATGAAGATACACAAGTCAGAACTAGACTGAAAGGACGGAGCGATGTGGACATGCTGTAGTCATGTATCACCTTTTCGTTTTGCTAGTAGGGAACCAGGCTCAAAGGCAACGTTGGCGGATGGTGACTGGCTAAAGGGAGGTGGCACATTGATGAGAGGTTGCGCGGGACGACTAGACACAGATTGTTTTCTGGTTCGAGAACGAGCGAGTGGTTTTGCTTGCGAAACCGATTCCGCGGTCTTTGCAAATAGCACATGTCGTTCCTGGTAAAGAACGTATGACTAGGGGTGATAAGCATCTCCATCGAGTCAAAGGATGCCTGACCGGCTTACACGAGCGATAAGGATGACCTGCAACCATTTTTCGCCGTCATTGGGGTTACAAGAGAATATATGAAGATAGTCGGCAGTGTTCTCAAACAATGAAGGATGGTCGGTAGATTTGACGGCAAATACAAAGCCCTTGGGTGACTTGTGTCGCCGAGTGACAATGTAAGCATCAAAGTTCGACAGGGAACAAAGAAAGATTTCGTCCTTCCCCTAAGGGTTTGGATGAGCAATGTGACAGGATAACCTTTGAGACATCAAACGTTACCGTCTCCCGCTTCGACAACCATAAGCCGTGTTCGCGGAGCTCCATCCAACGCTTACTCCATTTCCCCCGCTTGCTCTCCCATTCTATCCAACCACGATGAGTGGGTGAGCTAGTAGGTAATGCCTGCGTTGACTTGGTGGTAAGCAACTCTTGTTTTACTGCCTAGAGTAACTGACAGAACGACTCAATAACTGGGCTAGCGGCGTTTGCTTGATAACAAATGCATTCAATAACTTGTCCTTGTTCCACGAGGCAGAAACATCAGCCAGGAGCTCATACTCCCGTATAGGCCGTTCTGCGATCAACGGAGGCGTCAGGATGGAGAATACCAGCCAAGTGCAAGCCCACCCATGCCATAATCTTGGGCCATCTCGAAAAGCATCCATGACCCCGATCTGTCCAACAGGCCTTGGGTTGCCACAGTCCCGAGGACGTCTCCTGCGTTTGTAGCAGGCGTGATCTCGACAGTATTAAACCGTTGCATGTCACCAATGAAGATTCTTTGTTGCACCACAGGGCCCCTCGCCGTGTGTAGCGGTGGTGTGGAATCTAAAGTCGGCATTGGGGGAATAGGTGGTCGTTGCACCACTTTCTGTACAACATCACCCTCTCTGTCCGTGGATGATCGAGGAACACTTGCTGAGGGTTTCCGACCATCCTCACTGGCACGCCCTGAGTTGACATGTTGATCATATCCCGCTGAGGCAGCGTCACGACCGGCGCGGACGATGCGACTAGAGGTAGCGGCTGTCGTACTGCGTCCTAGCCGAGAGGCCGGGGTTTGTTCGGTAGGTTGCCGATAAGTTTCTGAATACCGCCCATCAGGCCGATGGAAGGAACGCATGGACCTCAAAGGTCTATCTTGTGATGACGCCTCAGGAATGCGAGGGATTTTTCGTTGCAAATAGGCTGTCTGGTCGGTGGACCTCCCCCGAGACGAGCTTCGAGAGAGACCATAGCTCCCGGGCGCCCGGGAAGAGGGGCTAGTAGGTATGGAACCATCATGGGACGAGGGCGTAGCAAAAGGTTGGGTACGGACATGAGTCTGAAGGTTCACGAGCTTCCTAGTCAGGTCCTCAGCTGCGAACGCCTCGGCGGGCATAGCTCGCAAACCAGCGACGGGTAAGGGTACAGCAGACATGGAGCGCTTTCGAGTGGCAGTTAGCGCACGGACGGGCTCTGCGGGACGGGGGGGTGGACGGTGTTCTGCAGCTGTCCGGGAACTCTTTGCACGTTCCAGTTTCCGCTGCTGGCGTTCATCATGCAGCTGCTTTCGAATCGACTTTTGAGCTGATAATGCCGTCGGCACCCGCTGCGCCAACGGAATGTCATCATCTGAGCCACCCCCAGCTCTTGAATAACGTGAACAGGTACGCGAGTTTGCACGAGAAGACGGACCATTGGACATGCCGTCTAGGCTGTAATAGACTGTGACACCGTCTGCGTCGTCGTCCGAGGATGAGGTGTAGCTCGAGGTGCTCGAGGCAGACGAGCGACGATTACTTCTACGCGCCTTATCACCATCGTTATCATCGCCACCAGCGCCACCACCATAAGCACCAGGAAATTGACTGCCTGAGTAATCTCCGTTGCGTCTGACTTGCCGCGCCCTACCCCCGTCTCCCCGGCCACTCTGTCGCTCGGGTTCACTTTGGTGACCACGCCACCCACCACCGTCTTGGGGCGACTGAGGGACTGAGGAAGCTACGGCGGGGATGTCGGGTGGGCGGGATGCACTGGCTGTACGCATCGTGTCAGCGGAGGTGCCGAGTTCGAAGCCGATGTCTGGGTCGTGAACAGAACTGTGCGGTGTGACGGTTCCATCGAAGAGGGTGTGGTGGGTGGCGTTCTCACCAGCCGCAAAGTCTGGTTCGGAATCGGACTGATCGGAGAGAGACTGGGTGTAGTAATCAAAGTCGGAATGATAACTGAGCGGATCATCTTCGAGAATGTCATCGCCAAGGATGGAGGTATCGCGGTGGATGGCGTCTGAGCTATTTACGTCCATTGAGCCTTGAGGCTGGGCAGACGATTCCAGGGACGAGGAACGTGAGAGCGCGGTGGAAGGAGGTTCCGAAGTCGAGTAAGAAAGGGAGGGAAGAGAGTCCATGTCGGCATCGTCGCCAGACAACGAGCGTGAGGAAGATGTTTCATCGACAGGCGAAGGGGAACTGCTGCTAGGCGCGGTTTCCCGAGCGGCAGAACATGTGTCCGAGTTGGCAGCTGTCCCGAGGGGAATAGGTTCCGTCTGCACAGCGCACTCTGGCGATGGTGTTTGGGAGGCGGACCCGGCCGGAGGAGGGTGTGCTGGGAGTTGGGTGTCCGGTGTCTGGGACGGGGCGGCGCTGGAGGGCGTATGTCTCGCGAGGAGATTCAACTCGGAGCTGAGGTCCATGTTCCATGGTTCGTGGGGCAGCCGTGCGCCAGGCGTCCCCTTTCGGACCTGCTCGATACACATGTTATCCGCCGGGCCGGTTTGCATGAACGAGAAGAGCTACCTTTCTCTCCGGGACGGACATGTCCATCTGGGCGAGGGTGTGCAGAGAAGGCAGGGAAGGGCGGGTTGCGAACGCGGGCCTGG
>JBBPLS010000005.1:0-25625 GCA_038089895.1 Boletellus ananas | reverse complement strand
TGTGCGCAGGGCGAACTGCGCCGTGAGCGGGGGATCTGGGACGGTCCTGGAGGTGCGCCTCTGGCTGGGCGAGAGAGAGATGGCGGGGGGTCAGATTGGCGAACGGGTCATCGTCGAGGAGGGAGGCGAACAGCGTCTTTTTGAGCGGCTCGTCCGGGCTCGTCGCCCTGGACGACGGGGGTTCCATGTGGGTGCGGGAAAGGGCGAAACGTAACGAAACTCGCCCAGATGCCCCGCCAACTGCCTGGCCTCCGCTGGGACGACCGCAGGCAGCGCTACTTTCCCCTCTCCTCCTCCCCCCCCTCCCTCCCGCAGCCTCCACAGCAGCACCCGCCCGCTCTCGTCCCCAACACCCGCCCGTTCTCAGATCTCCGCTCCGTCATCCACACCGCGCGCAAAGACGCCCTCGTCCAGTCCGTTCTGTCCTCTCCGCACAACACACCGTAACCACCATCCGTAGCCAGATACACTCCTCCCAGCTCCTGCTCACCCGCAAGGTGACCCGCTCAGCCATCCCGTCTGGTGCACCCCTCTCTGCCTTCCACGTATGTCTGTCTTGGTCTCGACTTTACCTTGTCCACTACCTGAAACAAGTCCGCATGGTGCGATGGGCGCGTGTGGAGCTTCGCCGGAAACACGCTCGGATGGGTCTACTCCTCCATCTGCGACAACGAACAGGACGAACTAGATTCCTGGCAGCCTCAGTTCTTTCTCTCTTCTGAGGCGCGTACTTTGTTCGTGCCTGCCTCAACCCCTCAACGTCCCTGCAGGTGTCCTCCATCTGTGTATCCGGCACAACATGCGTGTCAGTCGTTTACTCCGTATCTCATCCCTGAGCTCAGCCGTGACCTGGGTTAGTGCCACTTCCTTTGGTCCGGACTGTAGAGTTCTGTATGCACCCTTGGATCGCCCGGTGGAAATGTGAGCCCTCTTCTCTCCCCTTTCTTCAGCAGAGCTTACGGAACGCAGCGTTCATAAGATAGACACCCGCAGGGTGCACGACATTTGGACTGCCGATTTACAGGGATCTCGCCTTGTGCTCGGTAACCACGCCCTCGTGATCCCCACCACGCTACTCAATTCACTATTAGGGGCTAACAAACAAGCCGTGATGATCCAGGACATTACAGATTGCACTCTACAATGCCTTCCCACCCAAAGTGATGTTTTTGCACTTGCTCAGCGCGACGTTCGGGTCCACCTTGCCGTTGTCTTTCGTTCCCTCCTAACTCCTATGCAGTACGCCATTTACACGGGCCTCCGAAATGGGGGCGTCCTCCGGTTTGACACCCGTCTGCAGAGATCAAACAGTCATCTCCTCTTTGATGGCGGGTCCCAACGCACGAGCTCCATTACGGGTCTCAGGCTCCTGCGCGAGCACGAACTTCTAGTGAGCCTCATCGATGGCGATGCAAGTATTTCGGTTTCTAAGTATGGTGAAGCTGCTCAAGCCACATCTCAGATATCAACGTTTGATTTACGCTTCCCCATTCGGACACCGTCGATGACTTTCACTGGCAACTTCAACAAGTACACCGTTAGATTGGTTAGTTACTGTCCTGGTATCCCCCCAAGTTCTGTTCTGGACGAGTCACGATTAGCCACTCGCTATCGATCCATACGAGAAATTCCTATTTGCCGCCGGGCAGGACAACAGGATTCGGCTCTGGTCCCTAATTACGGGCCTTGGCCTAGATGGAACGGGTTCGACTGGCCAGGCTGTGTTCCAACGGCCTTTCGAACAACGTGTTGCAGCACTTCAAGTTGTCGAGAAACGGGAGGGGACGCATCTTTTGGTCACGTCCGGGACTGAGCTGTACAAGTACAGCCTAGGCCACCGCTCAGAAAATTGCACGTAGGTCGAGCCGGTAAAACATGTCCTCGCCTGTGATCGTTACCTTGCCACTTGTTATTAAATACTGTTTACAGACCAAGAAGGGACAAGAGACAGTTGCGACTAAAGTTGGATGGGGTCTCACAACACAGGGAACCAAAAGAGTGAGAGGTCGTGGGTTACGGGTGGCCCAAGAGATCCACAAGCCTCATGGAAAATGCGACGGGACAGGGTTGCAGATGCGCCGAGGAAAATGGATCGGTCGGTAGCCCGCCAAGCTGGAGGGGATTCAGCCAACTGGACGAGCCCTGGGAGTGTCTAGGTGTGTTCGCGTGCATGAGACAGTGATGATCGTCGATCGGCACAAACAAGTGGGGTCGCTCGTGCCCCCGAGGCTGAAAGAATTGGGAAAAGTCAGGGTAGCGGTTGCAGAGCGGGTCCCTCGAGTAGGTGGGAATTGCAGTCGTATGCGAAGAGGGCGCTATGTTCGTTGGCGGGTTGTTCGGATATACGGGAGCAGGGACACCGCGGCGCGGATGAGGGGCCGCCTCCGTGTTGGCACGGACAACCGAGCGAGACTCGGGGGTGGCAGCAGATTGTTGACGACGAGGACTTGCTGGCGCTGACGATGCCAGATCGCTCGGGGCTAGCGGGGGACAAGACGGCTGCAGCTTGAACGTCGGGGCCGCCAGCTGGTCCCTTTTGCTGCGGGCGGCGAGCTTTGATCGCTGGCGCGTGAACCAGTTCCTGACCCACTTTGCGTCGCTGCAACAAGGCGTGAGTTGGGACGGCGACGGAGACTGGCGTGTGCGCTACACACAGGCCAGTTTCCGCTGCTGCCGCCGAGAGCTGGCCGTCCGTAGGGTTCCCCGACACCGACTGGACTTTCTTGAGGACGGCGAGCTGCGACTCGCTTGCGATTGTCGACCGCCTTCGCTGCGTTCGGACGTCCGACATGGCTCGAGAAAAAGTCGCACGACTGCGCACAGCAGGCGCAGGCGGCTGGCAGCTTGAGCAGGCATCTCCTCTTGCCACCATGACCTCCTCCAGCGACCCCCCTTCCTCAGCGCGCGCTTTGTATGGCACAGACTCTCCCGCACGTCTCGTTCTTCTCCCGAACACGGATGATCATCGCGAATACACCTCTGACGACCAAGATGAGCACGAGGTCGCCGATCCCCGGCCAGGAATCGCCCAGCTGCCCGTCATCCCGCTTTCGCCTTCCGTCGTCTTCTTGTATCTCTTGTCCCCTTATCTCAGGCTTGGCGCTATATATGCTTCTGATATCGGTGGCACTTCGCTCGCGTACTGCCTCTCCGGACTCATCGTCGCCGCAACCCTCTCCGCCTTCTGCCGTCAAGTCTGGTTTCTTCTCGCTCGCTACCTCCGCAAAACATCCACAGAAGACATTGTCATTTATGTATTTGCACCCCGTCACCGGAGGATCCGCAAGCATGGCTTGACCCGCTCCGCCCTCGCCATCGTCAACGCATCGTTCAGGACGTTGTTGGCTGCGATGTATCTACGTGGTTCGTTCATTCCCTAGGCTCGTTTCCTTCCCTTTCACATTCCTCGTCGTAAACAGACTCCGTAGACTCGGCGCTTCTCTTCAAAATCCAAGAATCGCTTCCCTTCCCTTCCCGTCTCAACATCTCGGTTATATTGTCTATCCTTGTATTCGTACTCTCCCTACCAAAGTCACTGGCCTCCAAGTCTGTTGTATACACAACCAGTCTCTCCATAGCTTCGTATCTCGCGTGGTTGGTCGCAACATGTCGCTCCTACAGTGCAAACGTACCGAGCGCGAGCTTGTCTCGACGAGGTGTCTTGTGGACTGAAATCAGTACCGTATTTCATCCCAGTTCTCGCGTCCGCTCTTCTCATCTGTCTATCCTACAGGTAGCTATGCGTTTGCGTGCACTACTGCGATGACAGTTCCTCTGTCTGCATCTTTGATTTCGGGCACTCCATCAGCCACCCCTGCATCTAGGAATACGAGAACAAGATCGTTCGAGTCGTTGAACGCGCTCGCAACCTCGCTAGCGGTGTTGCTCATACTCCCTTCTGTGATCACTGCCGCGTCACCGCGTGCACCGGTAAGCGGAACCGATGGACGTCCCAGTACGAGCTGACTTGTCGCTTGAGGCTTCTACTGCATCCTTTGATAACCTCACACTCGGCTTGCGCATCGCGACCCTTGTATTTTCTATTCCATCTGTCGTAGTCTCAATAATTTCACTACCATTATATGGATCCGTCCATCGGTTCATCCACACCGACCTAGCGCTGGCCATCATTGTTGCTGCCGTTTTTGCACTTAGCCTAGTCCCGCCCACCGTTTCCCGTATTCTCGACGATGCCACGCTCTCTTTGGCTGTTTTCGGGACGTTCCTGTTGCCAGGTGCGTTTTTTGTCCTTGCTCCTGATGATAGAGAACCGAGCCATCGCTGTTATCTTTAGCCTTGGCACATATCGCTGTCCATTACTTCCGCCGCCCCCTCTCAATCGTTGTGCCCCAGGAACCCTCGTCTACTCCGAGCACTCCTCGCGCCTCTAGCACTGAACGTTCGCCATCGCCGTCCCGTGATCCACTCCTTCAACGCAAGGAACGACTCCTCCAGCGTAGTCGCTTCGGCAAGCGTTTATTTTGGGACGTTGTCGTCTGGTTCGTTCTCGTACCAGTGTGCAGTTGCACTCTTGTTTGGGCGGCTGGCCGGTTAGCACGACAGTGGTAATTATTCCAGAGGTGCGCCACCTGCTGGTCAGCTGGCCCCGATGTCTGCTATTCATCCACATCACGGGACTTTGAAGTGTATGATCTAGTTTCCGTACTTGGCTCAGGTAGCTCACGGAAGAAACTACCCTTTTTTGCTGACATGTATATATTTCACGCTGTTCAAAATTGTTGCCTTCATTTGGTGGGGAGGAATCGAAAGCGCACATCCTATTCATACCATTCCGGACTTCAGAAGTGCTGTTGGATGCGAGTTTGCTCCGCTACTGTCCTCACGCACCAAGACGCCGTGATCAGCGTCCACTCACCCGGGGGTGAGGGGTTGCAGTACAGCTGCTCATAATGCATAGCACGGAGACTACATGCTTTATGAGAACCGTGTATCATCTGACCATGAATGTGTTTGGCTAGGAGAGGCGATCTCAGGGGCCAGAGCCACACATTATGCGCGAGTGTACCGCAGTTGAGCAATCGACGGTATACCACGGGTCCAAGCCTCCAAGGGCGGGGTGACACCGTGGACTCGCTCCGACGATCGAACACGCATGAGAGCGCGCGTCAACGACTCGGGACGGTCTCGAAAACCATACCACCCACAAGATTTAGTTCGCCCCACAATGTCGGTAAAGGGTGACACTAGAAGAGGCAGCCTCAGGCAGGATGCTTCTCAGTCTGCCAAAAAAAAAAAAAAAAAGCAGGCCGATCGGTGAGTACGACGGGAGACGTCAGGACTCGAAACATGTCAAAGTCAATTGCAGAACACCCTCAAGACAGACAGACACATCTCGGCGAAGAGAAAGCAGGGGTCGACCAAGCATGTCGAGATGACGCTGCACGCGTTTGCGTCGGCAGTCGATTTTCGTCTACCAGGTTCCCGCTCGCTGAGAAAAGTCCTCCGACTTGCAGAGCGGGTTACGCGCATGAAGCCCGATCCATAAAAGAAGGCCCGAGTGAGGGACCACGTTCTGCAGTATTGATAGAGTACAAAAGATGAGCATATGTGATATCTGCATATGATGCCTCCGAGAATGTGAAACCTCACCAGGTAAACTTTTCCGAAAGTTGATGTAGTAAAAAGCAAGACCAAACGGCAGATAGTACATGCATTGGTACATTGCACCCCTGGCCTGGTGTCCATGGAGTCGAGAGAAATGCAACTCTCAGAAAGCGAGACGGAATTCCCATGCTGGCTCAATCACAAGGTTCGCCTTCTCACTTTCTCGTCGCAAAAATAGAGTTCCGAAGAAATCTGTAATGGGATACTAATACACCTGGAGGAATGGAAGCCATACCATTTACGTCTTGTTCGCGACCGCCAAGTGAGAGCATCGGCTGCACTCTCCCAACAGGGTTACATCCCGCCCTTCGACTGGCGGTTACGGTGCATCCGTTAACATGCAGTACATACTTTCGATCCTGAACGTATGAACCGAGAACCGATTGTTGTGGGTCGGACCTCTACGTTGACGTCGTGTCATCCTCGTGTCCTCCGGGTCGAGGGTTGTGGTGGCCGTTTCCCATGGCTAGCTCTGGTGCCAATATGTGTTCCGCAGCGTCCACCCAGGTCGGATCAGGGTGACCTGTGATATCAGATGCTGCGCCAAGGGTCCTGCAAGTAGCATCTGGGCTGCGGTCGTCGGTGCCTCTCAAGAAGACGCGTGCGCGCTAATCCAGCTCACTTTGTAGACCCCGCCTGAACGTAAACCTTGTTGGGCCGGGAGAGTGTGTTTTTTTATTTAAATAATGCCTGCTTGCTTGACGCCGCTGCTCGGACGACCTGTGGCGTCTTACCCGTTCCCATCGATCAGTAAAAAATTTATTCTTGACAACCGGTACACTCGGATCCCGAGAGTTTAGAAAGTCCGAGATTGCGTTCGTCACTCGGTATCCAGTACTCGGAAATGACTCTGCAGGAATATCTCCGTTTTTATCGCATTCGAGCAGCGCGCTGAACAGACTCCACAGGACGTTGCCGAGACAAAATCCCATGTGGCAGGGGTAAAAGCTCCAACTAGACCTTATATTGTCAATCAGACTCAGTCCAAGGTACTTGAAAGATCCATGCTGTAAACGACTGTTCCCCACCAATCGATTGATCAGTTGCCACGCGTAAGCCCAAGGCAAGCGTTCATTTGAGCCCTCCTAGTAAAGTAGCCGAAATGATCGCCGTAAGCATGTGAGCAGCTTGCGTTCTGCCAAGCAGTGCATGCAATCAGTGATTGGTGGAGGCTTTACCAGCGTGTTCGTCTCGGCGCGCACGCTGGGATTAATGTAGTCAGCTTTTCTAGAAACTTTGCCTCAAAAGACAATAAACGACCGCTGGCCACATGAAAGGGAAAATGTCGACTTGGACATGCTGGAACGGCGCCTTCTCTCCTTATCGGCCGAATGCATCGGACACCCAGCGATCTCCGTATCTGATCGGCTGCCAGCTGCCAACTCGGTGCGGGCGTTAGTGGCGTCCAGCCTTGTGGCATGCAGACTCATGGACGGCCTTGGCAATGGGTTGCTGTGTCCGCATGTGGTGCACGACCCCGAGTTCACTCGGAGCATTCAACCGGCGTCCGGTACTAGCTTCCGTGTCGACCAGCTTGTTGTTGATATGCGCCTGGCACTAGTTAAAGTCGAATTCCATAAATCGTTGACACAGGCCGACTGGCTCAGTCCGTACGTCGTACTACGCTACCGCAATAGGGTACAACACGATCCAGCGGGGAAAAACACAAGCCCATCGAAAAGAGTTGAAGGAGAAAGTGGCGAGTCGTTAAACTGCGTCAACACCAGTGGTCAATCCGTTGTGTCGGCCGCAATTGTCAAAGTGTCTCCTTTCGGTTGCCAGGTCCCTGACAAAGAGGCATCAGCGAAAGAATGGCACAAACAGTATCCCAAGACGTACGGTTTGTTGACGAAGCTGTCAGGGCCTGTGTAGATGAGGGTGTCGTAGACCAGACCCCCGACCTGCATACCCAAGATGGGTCCGAGTATAGGGCACCAGATCCAGTATTGGTTCCTGAAGTCAAAGACTGGAGAAGAGTGAGACATGCTGCCAAGGTGAAGCATATATGCATACCAGCTTTCCCGTAGCCGACCATCGCCGTCAAAATACGCGGACCAAGGTCACGGGCAGGATTGATTGCATATTCTGTTTCCATGCCGAGAGCGAGGCCGATACCGAGGATAACCAAGAAGACTGCCAGAGGGACGAGGCCAGGCGGGGGTGGAGCGTTCCGTTTGTCCGTCACGGAAAAGACTGCAATGATCAACATCGCGGATCCCAAAAACTAAATGCGTATTAGCCCGAAGAGGATACAAATCGAAGTGGAGCTAACCTCGGAAAAGAAGGCAGACACAGAAGTCATGTAATCCGCCTTCAATTAAGATCAATAGGCTGTTCGACCAAAGATCTATGCGACGTACAGCATATGTCGCGAACAGGTCGCCAGTACCGGAAATAGTCCGGATAGTTCGCCCCCCTTCGTAGAGGTTGATGGCATGATAGTAATTAGCGTATATAATACCAGCACCACAAATCCCCCCGAGGAGCTGGGCAAGGATGTACAGGGGGACTTTTTTCCAAGGGAAGCCCCGAAAAGAGGCCATGGCAAGAGTAACCTGACGAGGGATAAGCACGCTGCAGGACAGCGGATGCACGACGCACCGCCGGATTTACGTGACCACCTGAAATTCCACAGCTGGCCCATACACCCATGGCCACACCTGTTAAATGTTTGAAAAGTGCTACCCTTTCGCAATAAAGTTACCCACCGATAGCCCAGCCAAAATTGAGGGAGAGAAAATCCTGTCATCAACATGTCAACATTCGACAGCGTACTGATAATTTTGAGGACCGACCCCCTTGGGACTAGAAGCGACAGCAGTACTGGATGAGAGGACGACTTGACAATCACCACCACAACCAAAGATGACAAGGATCATCGTTCCAAGAAATTCAGCGGCTGGCTCTCGAATATATTCCCTAGTAAGAATCATGAGGATAGCGGGATATCTCGAAGAGTGGGCCAACCTGATCCTGGACCAACGGTTAGGGTAGCGCGCGCAACGCTTGCAGTCTGCAAATGCGACGAAATGATTCGCACTAGAGTCATGCTGGCGATCATACGCGCTCGTTGTCTCAGAGAGACGGGCCTCAGGCTTTTCAGACATGTCGCGAAGGGGATAGTAGAGGAAGACGTCGAGAGTGATCGAGCACTGGGAGAACCAGGCTCTTTCGAGCGGCTTTTATGGGCGGGGGGCCGCCGAATATATCGATGAATCCGTGGTTCATTGAGCGCAGGCGAGTACATAAACGATCTGTGCACGTACAGCGAACCAAAGCGTCAGCACTTAATTTCGGGAACCGGCGGAACTTGTGTCAGTGGGCCAGCAACCGGGATAAACATGTGTGATGCAAGGTACACGTCAATAACGGGGCGAACCAGTTACCTGAATGGATGGGTGAGTTTGCGAACCGCATTGCTTACCTTATCGAGATACGGCGAGATGGCGGAGAGCAACAAACCGGTTCACACTCTGTTCGATGATTGAGCGGACCGAGGTCACAAGTGGAGATAGCGGAAAAGATACAACGTGCCGGTTCTTCAACATGACAAAACCATTGTGCCAGGGTCACACAGTTGATGAACGTGGGACACACCTTCCAGGACAACTTGTGATGTGCAGGGGTTCTTCTTCGGGAAGCCAACACCCTGACAGCTTTCTCGATGGGCGGCGAGGACACGATGGACGGCCATGCCACTTCCCAAGATAGGTCCGCGGACAAAGCTTTGACTGCGCAAGTGAGTGGATGGTCGTATACACAACCATGCTGTCTCAAAGTAAAATAAAATGAGATGCGTAAGTTCACATCTTTTCTTGGCTACCGACAATTGCTTGCTTCCCTGAAGTTACTTACACGACGGGTCTGAAAATACATACTTCAACCGAGTTCAGCAAAAGTCCAAGTCACGTAACCTTCTGGAGGCTGAAACGAACGAATCTGTCTGACAGCGGAACGAGCCGGTCATGCGATACGCCCAAGGCAACAATTGCCTAGGTCGTGCCTGACTGGTCTTTGAGGCTTCACATTCATCTCCCGAGCCGCCTGGGGTGATAATGTGGGAGATGGGTAGATCACCTCATCACCATCGTATCCAGCAAGGCAGTGGCTCGGTGCAAGAGATACCGCATAGTTGAATAAGTATACTCAAATGCCAAGATAACGAATTATGACGTTTAGGTCAAATTTACTCTTATCGAGCTCGCCAACTCCGGTGGCAAGATGGCAATCGCCTGCAAGTCATGTAAGATCACGGCGCGAAAGAGACCTGATTAATACCTCCTGGATTTTTTGTTCACCCCCGACCTCCCAACCACTCTCCGCGATCGGACACATGTAATCGTTCACAAACCGCACACAAAGACAAAGATCACCAACTGCATACTTTTCACCAGCATATTTGCGCCATCGCAGTATGTTCTCCAGAAGTTTCAGAGCTCGAGAGAGTAGTCGCTGTCGGGCGGGTGGCCCCTCGGGGTCAAAAGGGGAATGATTCAACTTGATAAAAGGGGATAGAACGTCCTTCGCATTCAATGTGGCGTTGTCAAAAATGGTGTAGACAGATTTTAAAATTATCTGGGAATCAATGTCAGGATGGGGCACTAGTTTGTCACCCTATGCACGACACAGCACCTGAAACTTGTAACTATCCGTTCCAACAGAAGCTTCCACTTGTTCGGATAGATCTATCATTCTTCGAACATTTCTCGAGGAGTAAGGGTCAAGTGCCCCTGCGTCGAGCAGCTTGCAGAGACGGGGCACAACTGCGGTGGAAATCATGGCGGAGACACTGTCGCCGCCTGGACCAAGTCCAGATACATCATTCCCTTCACTTCCACTTGGAGGCCGAGAATATTGATATAATGATGAATACCAGGAGAATTGGTCCAAGCTATCCTGTGACTGTTATCAAAGTGTCAGCACCTATACTAGGCCAAATACACGGACTTACTTCAAATGGGTTCCATCCCAAAATTTCAAGGCGTACCCAAAACTCCCAAGCCCCCACCAATCCCAGACCGCCCCAAGCGCTGACATAGCTATCGGAATAACGTTCACGCCATTCGCCGAACCATTTTGCAAGTCCATGGTAAGGGTCCTTGAATTCGACAGATCGGACATCAGACAGGATATCTTTGCCATCCGCAAAGATCCTTCGAAGAGCCTGCCGATAGTCGAGAGCGTCGGACTCGGTCAGTGATGAATCCGTTGAGTAACCTTCCTCGTGAACATCGGGATCCAATGGCATCTTTGTGGCATGTCGATGACTGCGCCTCGCCATCCTAGCTGTGCGCCGCTCGGCTCTGAGTGCGGTAATGTTCGATGTAGGTGACAGATGACGATCGACGTTGTCCAATTCGGTGGAGTTGGGGACTAAACCAAATACAACAGAGAGGTCGTCCTCGTCGTCTACGCGACGCCTCTGTGAAATCACTTCTGCTCGCTCTTTTAGTATCGAAAGTTGTTCTTCTTCCAACTTTTCGAGCCTAGGGAACTACAAGCGCTCAAGTCAGTAACGCTACACGCCAGAAAAGATAACGGCACCTTGTCATCAAGAAATGCGGCTATACTTTCCACCCAGTCCTTGAGCTCCACGAACCATGCTCTTTTCGACTCTGCAGTATCGATCATTGAACGAAGTTCCGTCTCCCGCACATCAAGTTCGGTGCGCTGTGCCATGAGGGACGTAGTGGCGGCGGTATTCGAAGCAAGAGAATCGGACAGCGAGGCCAATGACCGCTGAAATCGTTCAACGGCTGGACCGAGTGCAGGCACGTCGGTTGCAGGAGGGACTGGATAGGTGTAAACAGACACACGATAAAACGAATGGTGGGTATACTTGGCGCAGCCTTGTAAATCTCTTTGAGTGAGGTTGGCTCCATGGTCATTGCAGCATCATGACCTCCCCTCCGCAGCTGCTCTTTCTCCCACTCGAGAGTTTCCTCGTCCTCATCTACTCTAATTACGGCGTCAAATAAGGTACGGAGGAGAGGGAGGTACTTACGCCTCGGCAATCATTTCCTTCATGTTATCTAAGCGTTTCGAAGCCTCGGCTTTGCGTGCCTTCTTCCCCAACGCGATCCTTTCTTGGGCACTGGTGTATTCCGCGTACTCTGAAGGACATGAATGAGTAGGGATGACTCTGTAGAGGCGAAACCCCACCAACCGTCATCACCCTCTCCTACTTCATCCTCTTCTCGCACCAGGCGGCTTTCAGGGTGAGGACCCTCGGAGTCTGGTCGCTGTATGACAGACAAGGAGATGTACTCTTGTTCAACGGGACCGAAGCGCAAACGTTCTCGCCGCTCCTTTGCAGCGACAATCCTTGATTGGGACGGGATCACGACTTCAGCGTTCTCTAGGACAGCATTCATAACGGACACTATGACAAAGGACGTAGAAAGCTTGCCTGAGAACCCTAAAAATCCCGATGCACCCTCGTCCGCAGGCACGGATACATCAACATCATCGATCTCGCCGTCAATTGGCGGTCGAGTAGAATGGGTACTGGCTCTGAGCTCCGAAAGATGAGCTTGATCATAGACTGGAGCGCCATTAGAATGATTGCTAATGGTAGCCTGATCTAGCGTAGCAGGTAGTGGACTTGGAGAAAGGTCAGCGGGCAGGCGACAACGGATCTGGCGAGATGTACGTTGGGTGCGATGCGAGAGTGAGTTTGCGGCTCAGACTGGATCTCTTTATCTGGAAAGAGGGCTCCTCTCCCGCCTGGGGCATGATGGATCAGGGGGACCTGGGTTGGGCGGCAGCATGCGTACCTCGTCATCTGCACCAAAGCTGAGTCGGGATTTTGGCTGCACGCGTCTCGCTTTTGACTTGAGCTTTGAGGCAAGGGTAATAGGCGCGTCCGTTCCAGACGGGTCGCCGTTGTCGGGGTCGGGGTCGACGTCCCTCGCGCGCTGAGCGGGACGCGACGTGGACTTTTTGAACACGACCTTGTCAGACATGGGAGAGGCGTGACGTGACGTGACGTATTGTGTGACAAGGAGCAGCAATGATTTCCCACGGGCCCAAACGAATGGCAGAAGCGGCGCGTCCACGACCACGACCGCGTCCGGCGTCGAGGCGGGCAGAAAGCGGGTCGACCGTCGACGAGGACGACTGCTTTCGCAGGAACAGAGGACGCACAGCCCAGCAGTGGAGGCAGCTCGAACAGTCCGCCGCGAGTGAGTTCTACTGCGTCTCTCCGTGCGCCAAACTCATCTTGCGCCAGGGGCAATACCGTTCACGGTGCCCGACAGTGACTGGGATCCGGATGACCCAGAAGACGGGGATGAGTCCCTTCCGAAGTTCCAGAAGAAAAAGAGGAAGCAGATTAAGCCTGGTGGCCCCCCTCGTTGGCAGGGAACCGATGTAACGAGAATGTACGTCTACCACTCAGTTTGTCTCGGGCCCCGTTCTCCTAGTCGTTATCGTACCTTGCATGGGGCAGTCTCAGGGCCGTCCCCCCTACTTTTGTGATTATCCTCTGATTCCTTCTACCAGACTCTCCTCGGACGAAGACGAAGTCCAGATTACCAATCATACCCGTATGGATCCCCACCAAAACCCGTCTCCCAATAAGCGTAAACGAGAGAGGAGCCGCTCTAAATCGATCACACCACCCCCGAAACTGCCCGCCCATCAGCGCGCACATGCCATGAATCTTGTCAGGTTTGTAGCTCATCATTCGACCATGCATTGCCTTTGTTTACGCAGTGGTCCAAGACAAGCGCTTGGAGTACAGCCGCGCCCGCCCTCTCCTACCTTTCTAGATGACCCGACCGATACGATTGACCTGGACCCCGAGCTCGCAAAGATCGCCGAGGCAGTCAAACAACAGGTGAACTACGCCTACATCGACCCTGAGCGTGCCGGAGGTCCAGAGTCCGTCAATATCACGGTCCGCTGGCGTCCACACCCTCGTAACGCTTCGGCTCAAGAACAATCCTGGACGTTCAAAGTGAGACGGGTGCGTCTCCCCCCTCCTTCCAATTCACCCTATCGACCAGTCCGATACCGACTCAGCACGACACTTTCCGAGAGTTATTCGATGCAGTCGCCGACCTCGCCGGGGTTATGGCAAATCAACTCGTGATGAACCACGATCACGGGCGCGTCTTTGCTTCAGGAACCCCCCATAGTCTTCACATGTGGGCAGAGGCAGAACTGGGTTCGTTCCAGCCTCTCAGATGCTGTCAAGGTTGCTGATTTGTATGGTTAGAGGCATGCGACAAGCATACAGACGAGTACATTCGCTTACAGCGAAGCAATCGGCCTTCATCCCTCTCCCCGGGTAGCTCACCAAGATGTTGTTCGTCTGCGGTGCCACAGTCCGACGCCGAGTCGGAATCGGAGTCCACCGGAGGAGATACAATCAAGCTCATACTCCGGTCCGCAGCTACCAAGGACAAGACTTTCCCCCTCACCGTCCGCTCCACCACCACATGTGGCGCAGTTGTCAAGGCGTTCCTCAAGGCCGCAGGGTTGCTCGACAACCACTCCCATGCACCTACAGGCGGAACCGGCCAGAGGCCTATACCCTTCCCACAGATGGTGGTCGATGGGGATAAGATGGAGTCTGATCTGGAGATCGGAGACGCTGATCTGGAGGATGGCGACTTGGTCGAGATTATCGGTGTCTGAACCGGCTTGTTCCTTTTCCCTGTGCGTTGCTCTGGCACCCTGTGTAGTGTATATGCTGGTTAACTACGGATTTCCCTGTCGACCAAGTTACAGCACCCGGCCAAGCTGTATTCAATGCCAACCTTCGCTAGCGTTTTTTACAAGAATCCTAGCATTGTTCACAAACGACCGGATCAGCTCATCAAACGCATTCCGTTCGTGTTCTGGCATGTTTGGATCCCCTCGCTTTGATGCTGTTGACAATAGTAACCCAGGCCGTGCAATTTCCACCTCCAACTCGTGTAATGTCTCAGGCTGATGAACGAAACAATGAGCATATACACTGTTGCGAACATATTGTGCTCACCGGATTGTTTGGGCCCGCGTTAGATGCCACCTGCGTGAGGTCAATATTAAATTCTTCGTGCGAGTAGCATATTCTGTCCTTTCTTCTCGTGAGCACCGGTGTTCCTACAGGGTGTGGTACTGCAGCAGCCCATGAGTGGCTGGAAGCGCAAGCAGGCTAGGAGCTCGACTTGCCCGGGACCTCCAAAGTGACGCTAACCCTCCAGTCTGCTGCCCGCTTCGGGGAATGTATGTTAAGGTCACGCAATCTCACCTTCTTCATGACCTCGATGACCGTCCCAGTCTTTTCCTCGCGGGTCACGCGGATCTTTTCACGATCGCGCGGATTGTCGGACGGATAAAAGGTGTCTACCAACTTGAAGTGCCTGTACTCTATCGGAGATGCTGGGTGCGCGGGGTCGCGGGATCGCAGTTGTAGCTCGTTGAGCATCGTGTTAAAGTGCTTGTGTTGCGCCTGAAATATCCAGAATGAGTTTGCTTTGTTTCTTTCTCTCGCGCGCCGACACGGATACCGACGGTTGACATGTTTGATTCGAAACGCAAGTCAATGCTGTCTGGGGCGAGGACTGGGGACGTGAGCGATCTCTCGGCAGGGACGGCGCTCAATCACGCACTCGTTTCCACCAGCACGGGCGGGGATATCCTTTTTCCAGTGGTCCGGTCTCTGAGGATACCAAGCTTGGCTTCCACCTCCACCTTCACGTCGAGCCCCATGTGCGGTCGGGTCATGACTGTGTGATGGACAAAGTCTGCGATCTCCCTGATGAACTCGTCGAGTGGCTCGACGCCTAGGATCGAGACGGAGAGTGGAGGTAAATTAGAGGGGTCGTTCATTATTGACGAGGTAGAAATAGGACTAGTGGTAGGGGGAACAGACTCGTGCTTGACATTTGTTGAACCGCTGCTCTCGAGCCTCGGGGACCCACGAGCCCGCTTTGGAGGTGGAGGTGTGGGCTCCCTCTCACTTTCAGAGTCTGTCCCGGGCGACGACATGGTCAACAGGTAACGGGTAACCCACGAGTGGGTGAATTGATTCTAACCCGCTTGCTTCAAATGACCAAATTACCAGCCACGAATACATGTACATAAGCAGCTCAGTGATGTTCGTGTGCTACCAACCCACCAACCAGTGCAGGAAAAAACATCCCTCCAACAAGCAGTATAGTGCGGGCCGTCTTGTTGATTTCGCTTGCAGGCGATTCTGACAACTGACCTGATATGGGCTGTACCACCGAAGCTACATACAGGAACGTGCCTCCCTACAAATCGAGCTACGTGAAGCAGCAATCTCCGAGCACCTTTCAGACGACTTACGCTAAACAGCAACGCGCGCCCCGTCCAAGTATTGCCACCCTCGGAGTAGAAGGCGTGGAGACCATACGACAAGATCGAGCTCACAGGAGTTGCAAGACTAAAGTACAGCAGATGCTTCTTGCAATCTCCCACAGAAAGCGAGTTTGCCAGAAGTGCGGTGGTCAGGGAAAGTGCAGTCGGTGCTGTTTCGAGCACAGTTAGCTTATGAGCTAGTAGAGGTAGAGTCGCCGTGCCTTTGTGGATAATGATTGCAAGAAACACGATAAGCGACAGATTGGGAGAATGTGCGCTAGATGCGGAGACACCTAGCGCATACCCATCAACAAGTGCATGTATGATCAACCCAAGTGACAATGGATAGGCCTGCCGGGTGGCACTAGACTCGGCGTGCCGCGGTGGAGGGTTCTCGGGATTGGACGGGTGCCCTAGTTCCTCCAGGTCAACGTCAAAGGTCGCTCCTTCGTGCTGTGGGGCTGAAGAACGGGCTTCGGACCGCCCATGGGAAGTGGCGTACTCTTCCAAAAGAAACATCAAGGAGAACCCCGACAGGATTGGGATCCCAATAGTGAAAGAAGAGGAGGTCAGCTTCCAGTCAGCGTCAGTCACGAGTTGTTGCACTCCCCTGTAACGGTAAATATACCAAAACCCTCAGGACGTGAAACGCGGCTAGACTCACTCGGGAAGGATGACTCCAAGGGCAGTGCCGATGAGTAGCCCGGTACCCAAGTTGGATAACATGCCGAGTTGTTTTCCTTACGACCCGTCTGTTAGCCCAACTCACCATGACTCTCATGTGTGCTTGGGAACGTACTGGAGAGTGACACGGATAGCGGAGCGAGACCAACTATATAGGATGCCACTCCCAAGACAAGAGACATTCCGATAACATTCTGAAGGCCATTGGAAACCATGTCAGCTTGAACAACCCATCAATGTTAATGTTGAGGTGGCAACAACACATGTGAGCACTTGCCGACGTTTTCTGGCGCCAATTCGCGGAGAGACAATTGGAGGTTCGTCGCCAACTTCACACATTGTGGCATACGCCCGCACGCGGCACAAATAGGAAAATGAACTTGAATACTCGACCTGTGATTGGGACGTGCTAGTATACTAGTAAGTAACAGACAGCTGGGCTCGGTGCAACACACGCTACAGCAGCAGACACAGTTCAAACGTCCATGACTGTCAAGTCGCGGCTGAGCGCTGGCCTCAGTGGGGGGCCATCATTTCAATGGCCCGACTCGGTTTTTGACTGAGCTGGCCGACGTCTGCAACCACTGATGGGGTTTTCTCTCGACAGTTGAAACGCAATCCTCCGGGCCCTCCAATTGGGTGGCGCTAAAAAAAAGTCATCGTCCATTCAACTCTACCGATGGGTTCTGAGAATGCGGTCTTTATGTAGAATGGGGCATTAGCAAAAAGGGACATTACCGAACTTGTTGCACCTCGTTATCCCATAGTGACGAGACTAGGGTGCTTTCTTGGAACCGTGTAGGCTGAATTAAAGGAGGTGGTACGCAACGCAGAATGGGAACAAGCCTTTGAGTTGGGGCAAGGAACTTTGGAAACGTAGCAATCCTCTCGGGATGATATCGGAGAAGACGCGATCACGAGGGTCCCTTGCTCAGCGGAGCCAAGAAAATGGATCTAGAGTGCAGCTCTGTTTCAGCCAATGAACCATGAGAACCGTCATCAACGTGACAGGTGCCCGGTTTGCAAAGGCGCATGCCCTAGTTCTTCCGATCCAAATCCTCTCGACCAGTATTCTCAGCTGAAATGTGTGGCTGAATGAAACACGGAGGCGGGGCTAGTGGTGAAATAAGGGATACGAGAATGGTTCTTGGGAGCTGCGCAAAGGCATGGATCCCACGAACTCCTGTTGTCAGGAGATGCAAGAGTGCATGGTCCATCCGGCAGCTTGTTCTTCAGTGAAACCACTCGATGACGATGAGACCGTTGTCCATGGGGAAGTAAGCTGGTTCGACCGCGTAGTCATGCGTCAGGGCTGGCACAAGGTAACGAAGTCCGAAACGTGGCCGGGTGAAGTTGAGGATGGCGAGTGTGGCAAGACTGGGCCGTGTCTGCCGTATGCAACGCGGAGGGTGTCGATTTCCGGGAGTCGGAGAGTCACAGGATCAGAAATGGGCTGGTTCAGAGAAGTCGTCGTGTTTGCCATAATCATGATCCTGTGCAAGCGAAATTCGACGGGAATTCCGCCATGAGCGTCACAAGAGGAGCTACGCACGCTTAAGAGTTTCAGTTTGAAGAAACGATCGGATTGTCATATGTACTGTACAGTGGATACAACAATGATATGACATCGATCGAAATCCCAAGTATCGATTGACTGCGTTCGTGTCCTGGGGGATGCCGGCTCGAGGACAAGTGGGCGGGGCAGGTGCCATGGGTGGGAGTACTCACCAATTCGAGTTACGAAGATCGTATGGCCGACCCCGCATGCTAATCAACTAAGCTGCTTCAAACCGGAGTCCAGGAATGGATCTCCAAAGTCTGGCAAACCAAGAGGGAGTTGAGGAGGAAGAATGTGCTCGAGTGCCACCATGACCGACCTTGTCGTAGCTGCTCCACCAGGGACGGATCGATGAGTTCCTCCTTGTCCCGACGAGAAGAGTACTCTCCCCTGGCCTGGAGCGTGTTGCTTCCCAGACCGAAAGAGCTGCCGGCCAGGTGGCCAGATTGCCCCTCGATGGCCACTTTTCTTGCGCCAATCGCCGAACCAAATGCATCCTCTCGCCTCCTTGATTTCGGATCGCGACGCTGTGGGCCCTCGGAAGAAGACCCTCCGGGGAGACGGCGTTTGGAGGAACTCGGTGCGGGAGTGAACGGGGACGAGATGATGGAGATCAAACGAGAGTCGACGGCGCTCTGCTGGTCGCGGCTCGAGAACTGAAAGTCGTCTGGCGGTGGTGATCCCGACGTGTCGGTGGATATGGGCGAGCCAGGGTCTGGCGAGTTCATCGCGGCGTGGTGGACGGAAAGCTGGGTCGATCACGTGTGTGCGACGTTGGCGACGGCCTCGATGCGCATCATCGCACTTCCCCTTTCCAGGGCCAAGGTCCGACATGCAGACCTCGGCGCGCTGGTCTTTTATCACTTTGACCTCATCTCACGCGGTGAAGACCTCTCGTGGCGCAAAGAAGCGACGAAAAGTGTGACGAATAAAGCCGTCCATCTGTGGACCAGCCTGGGGAAAGCACCAGAGGGCAGCTGGAAGGTGGGCGAACTCCCGCCTAGGTTGCGGGAAAGGTGATCCATGCATAACAGCGATGGTCCTACGAGCTGGGTGAACGTGCAGCCGACCGAATAGAATTCGAAGAGCTGGCGCTCAGAGATGTCGATCCTTCCTTGGGGCCCGCCGTTCCCTTGACTGGGGCCAGGAGACAGGCCACCGAGAGCCAGTCGCTCCCAAAAGTATGGATGTTCCAACCTGGTGCCGCGGATTCGTCAATCTTCTCCCCTTGTAGATACCACTGATCTACCCTCCCTCGTTATATCCCGCCTGCTCGACCGTTGGTGCATTACACCCTGTGCTTGCTCATCTGCAGACATCTTTGGCGGCTCGCGGACCACGACACCGACGGGGGTTTTATGCATGGATGTCTATTGTCCCGTTCACTCTCCCTTTCATGCTGATACGTACGTGCACCTATTATGGATCCACGATTATTCCTCACCCTCTTACCTGTAGCACTGATACCCAACTTGCCACTCTTCTTCTGCATCTGGAGGTCGTGGTCGCACTACAGAGGTCAGTTAGTTCCATTTTCCTTGTGTGCGGTGCAGAGTCTTGACGTGTCACGCTCTCCTGATTTTCGGTGCGGTCTGTGACACAGCTTACAGATCTTCACAATATCTGTCTTCTCTCCTAGACCGCCAGTTGATTGATCCAAGTCCAAGTTCAGAGCTCGATAACGTATACGAGTCGTTCACACCGTCCTTGGCCTCCGAGCATAAAATGGCGGCCGGAGGTGGTGCCACTGATGTGGAATCGGGCGCCGCGTCTGGGCCAAGGGAATCTCTGCCCGAGGACGTCCTTCTTACTCAGAAAGCGATGTCTCTTATTCATGCAGAGTTTCGTCTTCCCGAATCCGCAGCGGTGGACATGCGTCGTGCAGTGCACCAGGCGCGCGGGCGCCTTGTCACGAATAAGCCGTGAGTGATAGACTAATTATGTACGTCCTTTAATTTCGTTTTGCAGCCAATGACGTTGAATCGATTTACAATTCGTAACCTCTTCTCCATGGGGAGAAACCGACCCTGTGCATTCTCGATGAGCCATAGCCGTGCTTGGACGCTCGAGCCAAGTTACTTGTATAATAGAACGACGGTCGAACCAGTCCGGGCACCACTCTGTACTAGTACCATGACATAACGTGGCGTGGGCCGGCTCCCGCCCTCACAGCCAAACGATGGCATCGGTCATTGGGTTTCTCAATCGCACCAATGCCGTGAGTTCCACGCAAGAGTCCGTGCAACGGGGTTAGCGACCTTTGATGAAGCGTTCTTCAACCCTCCACGGCCCCCTGGCTTAGCATCCTGGGGGCTGCCACGGTAGCGCCCCAAGGCCTTGTAATACCTGCAAAGAGCCACACTGAAGTCGAGGTGTACGTGATCGCCGCTCGAGACATTGGCAAGGCAGAGCAATTCGCAAAGAAACACGGGATCAAGAGGTGGATGGAGGACAAAGTGGATACCAAGGTAGATATATCATCGTGATTTTCCCGGAAACACTGGCTTCTATCGGCTGACGGGATAAACAAGAATTGTTGGATGACTCTGAAATAACATTCCGGTAGAGGATCGTCCTTTGGATACAGTCCAACGCGCTGATTCGCATTTCCAAGCTCCCCAATGGATTACATTTGTACGAGTGGACTTGCCAGTGCCCGAAAATATGTTTCACTTGAAAAGCCGAGCGCCAACGTCGCGGAAGAAACCCGGCGCATGCTCGAGTTTGCCAACGGGAAGGGACTTGTGCTCCTGGAGGCATTCCATTATAAGCGAGCCAGGCAGATCCAAGCTATGAGGCATTGCAAGACTGCAGCCACCCAGATTCCACCCTGCTATCCAACACATGTTCCGGTTTCTTTCTTGACAGATGATGCAAGTCTGACCTCGGACGTCAGGTTACCCACTCAACTGTGTCCATTATCTGGCTAAGAATGACCCGACCGCCGTCGTCTCAACATTCTCCGTTAGATTTCACAAAGACGCTCGTGTAGACACTGCCAGTTCGGCCGCATTGCTGTTCCCCCATTCAAACGTTGGAGGTGAAGCCGTCAAGGCCACGATTAAATGTGACTTCCCGGTGCCACCCCTATTCGATTTTATTCCTCGGTGGCCTAATGTATCCGTGTGGGTGGTATGTGAGCAGGGTTCTGTCGAGTTATTCGACCACTGGCACGTCGTCCCCGCGATATTCCACACTATCAAGGTGTCCCCCACCGGAAGGAAGGCACAAACGGAAAAAGTGTACAAGCCTTCTCCAGTCTCCGGGCTCAAGGGAGAGGAATGGTGGTCGACGTACCGACATCAACTGGAAGTCTTTATTGATCGGGTTGAGGGCCGAGTACCCGTTTCCTGGTGGCCCCCGAGGACTCGATCGCAAACATGGAATGGATCGAGAGAATATACGAGGCGGTATGTATCCTATGCAATACTGTGGGTGGTCTTAACCAGAAGCCGTTGTGTAGAACGGCTTGGGATCTCGTCTGCACTCCTCCTTCCAGCTCCCGTCTCCCGCGTGAAGGACGATGCCTGTACTGATGTGAATGTTTCGTTGTCCTGTCCCCGTGTACTCTCCGAGTCCCCGCCCTTCGATAGAAGGGGGTTTGTATGTAAGAATGTCCCTTGACTTTATGATGTATGTACAATTAACTTGCTCATAATGCATACTACCATAACCTAGTCATCTTAATATACATTATGAAAATCCCGTATACACTATGAGCAATTCAACTGTACTAGGCCATGTGTTACCTTGACATCACGTGTAGGAATGGGCATCGGTAAACTGCTCTGGTCCATCTTCCCGAACGTGCAAGCATGCCACCTGCTGTCGACGCTGCGTCCACCCGACATTCGGACACCGGAGAATCCTCTGAGGGTTCACGACGACCAATCTACAAGACGGAGACCACCGGCAGCTATTGGCAAGACCTATGGATTGCGTTCAAGGTTCGAGTGCTGCCCTCTGACAGTCCAAGCGAAACAGGGACCTAAACTACTTGCAAAGCTAGCGTATATCGGTGGTCGATGACTTCCAACGACTCCCAGAGATGCCCTGTGCGCGAAACAGTCTGCTTAGTGGCATCGCCAGCGGTGCGGGCGTGGGTTTTATCCGCGCGATGAGCACCAGTATGCACTGAGGCCATCGTCACAATGGGACACGTTCTGACTACCAACTCGGCAGGCCCATTCGTAGCCTCCAATTGGGCAGTCGGAACTTTCATGGTCATATCCATAGGAACGTGGTATGTGTCTACGGCACGGAACGGTCGACCTACGACTCACCCCTTCCCAGGACGGTTTGCCAAAGCAATTTGGAAGCTGAACGTCGGAGGCTGGCGAGGGTGGTAGAAGAGATGCCCAAGCGAGTCATCAAGCAAAAAGAATCAAAGAATGGGCATTCCGAGGGGGCCTAAGGCTGCCCGGGCAAGCTGAAACCATCTCGTTACACTTTTCGCGAGCTTCTACAACCGATATATCACCAAATTACTGAGCTTTCGACCCAATTTTCCACGAGGAGGGGATCATCCTGCAAGTAGACCAATGAACATCTAACCGTGGCGCTGTGGTCGAAATGACCTTGAACGCAGCGGCAAACCTGTTGAACCCCCCGTGGAGAACGTATACACGCTGATTCTTGTACTCCTCTGCTTCCTGAAGAGATCGTCGTGCATCGTAGAGCTATCACCAGCGTTTCAGTTGTGTGCCAGGCCCTGCAATCTTTCGGAAGAGTTACCCCGGCAGCAGCTGGCCCGCTGCTCGCCCACGTCAGATCAGACCAGGAATAGGCGTGCACGCAGAAAACGTAGTCCGCACCGCTCTCGGCTGAACTTGCAGTGGAAGACGACGACGGGCACTCCCTTGGTCTTTTTGATAAGCTCATCGACGCCTGACTGAAACTTCAAGGAAGGGAGGTTGTATGATCCTCTAATGTTCCCTCCCTTCCAGTCACCGTCGCGGACATCGACGACGAGGTAGTCTGCATGCAAGTCAGCTGGACCGTCGGCGCCGCGCGAGCTACCCATACCTTGCCACGGCTTTTTGTCGCTCTTGACGATGTTCGCCAAGTCCTACCAGCGTTTGGCGTCGGAAAACTAACCCAGCAACAGAAAGGGCGTTCGTACAGAGCTGCTGATACGCGGTATGTTGTAAAAGCCCGACATCTTGAAGACACTTGCTGCTGTGCGACGTAGGCATGGTGGTGCGCAGCATCACCAAAACTCGCGTGCAGCTTATATAAGCTAAAAACCCCTAAAACGATTCAAAATGTGAAACCGTCGTGTTTCTCATCCATAACGAAAGATCCTATACTTCATACCATGGCCAAAACATGTATACTATATGAGTAAAGTATGTCACAATCATTATTCATTAAAGAAATGAGTAGATGTTATTGTATGTCCAGTATTTCCAAATGAGCAATTGTATATATTACCTTCTCACCATCATACTGTGTCGAGTTCATCATCAGAGGGTATGTTTTCACCCTTGGAACGTGCGGAATGGCGGGTGGAGAGTCGCAAAACCAGTGAGAGGCAATCTGCTTTGTTCTTCAGCTGAGGTTTGGCTGGAATCTTCATTTCTTCCCCAAGCTGGTGATACAACTCAATCTGGTCGTTGATGTCAATGTTCTGCATGTGATTGAGGGTATTCGTGTCAAATATAAGTTGCACAGATGCGAAATAGTTGTCCTTGGCTGTTTATGCTGTCACTTTATCATTAGCTTTCTTTTGTGAGGTAATAGCTATATCTTGTTTGTGACTGATGATTTCTTCTTGCTGGAGCTTCTCTGTATGACCCACATCAAGATGGCGTGCCTCCTTATGAATGTGAGCATGATCCTCATCAGTAAACATCATGTCCATGAAGTCTTGGGTCCCATTTCATATAGGAAGCAGTCAACTGTAATGCTATTTACCTATAGGAAATATTACTACAGACAAGTGAGCATAAGTAAAGGAGAAATGTAAGTAAAGTGTCTCACCTCAGTTGGACTGTATGGCAGTCAACTGAAGTGCAACGAGGATAGGCAAGATGGTAAACATGTCACAATTATGTAAGCAAAATAACACATATCAAAATTCAACACTCCCCCTCAAACTGAGCAGAGACTGAGTTTGAAAGTGAAATGTTTGGCTTTAATGGAAGGAAGAGCTTTGGTTAACATATCAGTGACCATGTTATTGGTCAGACAATAAAGCAAATGAATAGAACCATTGTCAATTGTAAAGTGAATAAAATGGTATCTAATGTCAATGTGTTTTGTGCGTGCATGGTAATTTCTGTCCTTTGTCAAGGCAATGGCAGATTGGTTGTCAGAGTAGAGGAGTGTGGGGGAGGTGAGTGTCAAATCTGGTCCTTCTCTGCTCTACTCCGGTCGGTCGGAGGCATGGGAGACAAGGGGATGGGACAGCAGGTATGGAGTTGGGTCAGAGTAGGGAGGACTTTGGCTTCAGTGATGTGGCTAGCACGCTGCACCTCTGTACGTTTGTGTCCTCATATTTCAGAGGGTGGGGTAAAGAGTATCGGAGACAGAATCTGACGGAGTTCAGAGGAGAAGAGACTTAGGTGATATTTGAACTAAGGTATTACAACAGAGAGACAAGGCTTTATATATGGAGGATGGAAGCAAATTACTAACAGAGAAGTAAGTGATCAGTAAGCATAAACCCTTGGAGTTATACTCTGGAGACAGGAAAGCCTGAGCTGTGCTTCACGTAGTGAGCACAGCAATGGGAGAGTTCTACATGTGATGTCAAAGTAAAATAGAGCAAACATGAAAGGAGAAAACAGAGACAAGAGGACTGGAAAGACAAGTCTGGAAGTAGAGTTTGATGGAGTTAGTCCAGAGCACTGGAGTTGAACTTAGGGATATGACAGTGAGCAAGCCAAAGAGTTCACTAATGAGACGATGAAGCCATATGATTTCCTTTGCAGCATGGGTAGCAGTGATGTATTCAGCCTCTGTGGTGGATAGTGTCACAAGCTCTTGTTTTTGTGATTCCCATGAAATGGCTCCTCTGTCGACAAGAAAAGCATGACCAGAGATGGCATGCCAGTGCTCCTGTGAAGTGCTGTCTACATCAGCATACCCGATGAGTCCTTTTCGGACTGTTCTATAGGTCAGCAACCACTTTCTTGTTCTCACTAGGTAGCGGTACACTTGTTTGAGTGCCTCCTAATGAGCCAGTCCAGGGTTTTCTGTGAACTATGCGAGCATTGAGTGTTATGATTTCTCTCATCTTTCATGGTATCTTCTTTCTTTCTCTACTACGCCCATGCTGTTCTCCCGTCTTTGGCATATTCTTCTACGATTATGTTCACTTTGTTATCATCACGAGCGGTTCCCATGTGAGCATTATACCTCTTTAGCTTCTCTTCTTTTCTTCTTCATCATCGCTTAGTCTTTCACAGCAACAATTGTCATTGTTGCTTACTTACCCTCT
>JBBPLS010000004.1:339928-365307 GCA_038089895.1 Boletellus ananas | reverse complement strand
AGGAGGGCCTCGGCCGTTGGAGGACACCCAGGGACATAGATGTCTACAGGGACGATGCCTGGGGGAGATGAATAGAGGAACGGTGAGGGACGAGGGACAACGTACGATCGCATCCTCTGACCACGGCGTAGGAGTAGTGATAGTAGCCACCGCCGTTGGCACAGGAGCCCATGGAGATGACCCATCTTGGCTCGGGCATCTGGTCGTAGACTTTTCTCAATGCGGGGGCCATTTTGTTGGTGAGCGTTCCGGCGACGATCATGATGTCACTCTGGCGGGGACTGGCGCGGAATACGACGCCGAGACGATCCTGATCGTATCTGGCGGCGGCCATGTGCATCATCTCGACGGCGCAGCAGGCGAGACCAAAGGTCATGGGCCACATGGAGCCCTGGCGGGCCCAGTTGACGAGCTTGTCGAGGGTTGCGAGGACATATTCTGAGAGCAAGGTGAGGGAAGTGGAGGAAGAGGCGACGAGGGCACAGACCGGCCTTGTTTGTGGGTGTCTCGAGACTGTGCTGGTTTGAGCCGCGGATGGCGAGGGAGGTGATGGGTTCGGTGGGAGACGTGGTCGAGCTCGGTATGGGCTCCGGAGCGACGCGGATGGGGGCAGAGGCATGCACGAAACGGGCTACGTGGATGCCGAGTGCAGGGCGGAGTGCGAGGACTGGGCACGGTGGGCAGACGGAAACGGCGAGCGCGGAGGACGCACCTGGTGCTCTGAGCAGCGACATGATCCAACACGCGCTGGACGGGACCAAAGACACGACTGCAGCCGAGTGCAGCTTCCCACGGAACACCCCCCGCAGAGGGGTCGGGCCCCTGAGTGGCCGCGCGGAGGAGGACGCCAAAGAGGACGCGTCGAGGCCCTCGTTTCTCACGACCAAGCGAGCATATAAACCAGACCCTCTTTTTTTCGTTCGCCGTGGCCACCCTTTCCTCTCCCGGTCCATGCTCTCCTTCCTCAGGCCCGTCAGAGTCCCCTCCGAGCCCGTCTCCGGCGAGAAACAGGTTGATCTGGCCCTCGACCCCGAGGTCCACGATGTCCCCGCCCACGAGACATCCGACCCTGCCCCCCAATACGCAGAGGATGCACACCCCAGGGTCTCCGCCGCATCCGTGCCCACCATAGACTCCACGCCCACCATCCTGGGCCAACAGGTCGACCAACCCATCTCCGTTCCTCTGCCCGTGTCCTCTGCCCCCACAGCGTCCCTTGCCCCTCCTTCACCTGCACCAGGCCAAGGCTCCCTTCCTTCTGACCATTCCCATTCTTCCATCCAGAGCGAACCCCCTGCGCACAGCCAGAGTCAGTCCGCGTTGCCTTATTCTCCACCCGGCGTAAATGCCACTGGTAAAGATCCCCGTCGCTTCTCCTTTCCCTCCCTTTCTTTCCTTCGTTCCGACTCCAAGCAGAGCAAGTCTCGCCCCATCCCCCCTCCTCTCCGGATCCAAGTCACCTCCGCCTCAAAGCCTGTCGCGAAAAAGTCCAGGGCTACGCGTGCTTTTTCCGTTCTCATTGTCGGCTCCCAAGCTTCGTCCGAAAAGCGTGCAAAGGTGTCTGCAATCATCGCACGCTCCGTCATCGTCGGCAGTCATGATCCCCCTGACCCCACGCAGTCCAAGACAAAGCCTCCTTCCAGGTCTGAAGTAGCTCGTGTCAAGGCCCTCCTCCTCGAGCCAAAGACGGCAGCCCAGGTAATCACCCAGCTCAGAGCACTTCCTCCCCATCCTAGCAACACCGCAGCGCATTCCAATATCCCAATCCGTGCCGTCTGCCTTAGCATGTCTGATAGTGAGGTCCATGACCACCATTTTGCTCAGCTACAGTCCGTCGCGACTGCTTCCATATCAGCTCTATCCACTGTTCTAGCCGATGTACATCTCGTCGACCTTGTCATGGCTCCCAATATGGGTTTCGGTGCTCCAGTCACAGCTCGGGGCCTGTTTGCCGGTGCAGTTCCTACCGCCGAGACGGTACTCGAAGGCATCGAACAAATCACTCCGCAGCTTATGGCACTGGGGTATGCCACAGGCAAAGCCGTACTTCCTGACCACAAGGGCGTCTTCGTTCCTGCAGACAGAATATCCGTCCTTACATGTCAGGTCCATTCCACTTTTTCTATTCAATACACTCAACTTTGCTTTCAATCGCAGATTGGTGGGGTTTCGAAGTCTGTCTTCCTCCCCCCACCATTGCCCATCTAGAGGCAGCCGAGTCACCCGGCTCCGCGCTTCTCAACCTGCTCACCGCCATCTCCGTACTCAGCGAGGGTGTGCGCGAAATCATTCCCTTCATTCGCTACATTGCCCAGTTTGTCCAAACCGAATGGAAATTGGTCAAGAGAGCAGACGATGGCAAAGGTGTCGTTTGTACTGCAACTTGGCTTTTACCTGTTGCCCTCGTTCCGCGTCCTTGGGACTTCCCTGATGTGCCACCTCCTCACACAGAGACCGCAGCTCCCGGGCAGACTACGCCAACATCCCCGTCTGTCAAGCGGTTCTCCGCCACTCTCACAACGTCCAAGCCTTCGACAGAGGTCCCCAGTGGTGCTCCCCGGGTTTCCTCGGCTTACTCTGCTGAAACCAGGGACGAAGACGAATCGCGCCCTGCCATACCCAGTGAGCCGCCTGTTCTTCCAGAGCTTGTGGTCAGCCCTCCAGGGTCAATCGATGGTGCGCCGCCGGAGAGTGTAGATGGGAAAGAACACGATGCTTACGACGAGGCACAGCGCGCTGGGGAAGCCAACGCCCAATGATATAACAGCACTTGCTTGCATAGGACTAACGGCGTTGTCCTCATCGCGGGCCCGTTATGGCCCGAGCATCTTTTTCCTGCTTATAACACCCACTCGTTTTGCCACGCACCCTCTCATTGCTTCGCTTCGCATTCTACCGTATTACCGTAGGACTTTTTTTACCCCTCGACGGTCCATTGGTTCACTCTGCATACTGATACCCTACACTACGCTCTTTCATCTAATCTGTCGTTTGTTCGATGACGGAACATGTAGCTCACTCCGCGGGAACTTGTCTACCAAGTCCACGGCGAGCGCCTTGAATGTGGATTGACAATGCTTCCAGCTGTTGGCCACTGACGATTGTCGCGTGATGAACGCTCTGGCGGTCCTAGGCCTACTCGTCTACAATTAGACGTCAAGGTGATCGCCCGCAGTAACGCTGTTGGTTGACGTATGATGGTAAATGTCTGGAGGAGATACATGCGGCAAATCCCTAGTCGCCCTCCGTCATGAGCCAGTTCGCAAAGTTGTCCAACCGCTTCTTTTCAGCTTCGTCGGAGTCCCCTTCGACGTCGTCCCCAGCGCCACTTCGTTTGAAGTGCTGTTTCCCAGTATAAAGCGACGCCTCGATCTGCCTACCGTCAAAGAATCGCCCGTTCATTTTCTACCGAAACGCTCGATTAGAGGTCAGATGAATGTAGCTCAGAGGACTTGCCAACAAGCACGCTTGAGCGCTCAGAGGGTCTCTGAACTTTACTGTCATGATGCCCTCTGGCTCCTTCTGTGAATCACAACGGACCGATCAGGAGGTAGCTTCGTACGGCAATAAAGCCAACCTACATCATACAGCACCACGTTTGTCACCTCTCCCAACGCCGAGCACTCATCGCGAACGTCTTCCTTGAGGTCGAGGAGGAGAGAGGCATCTTCTTCGAGTTCCTTCAAAGAAAACATGTGCTTCAACACGACGACTCTGCTATTTCGATTGGCCAAATTCATATTATCTTCTTCAGTCTTTGCGGGTCCGAAGCCGTCTTCGTCGTCCCACTCCTGTAGTTTTCTGGACCAAAGGTCCATGGACCTGCGCGCGAGGGATCATCCGACTCGGCGACTCACTTTTGCATTTTACCAATCCGCCGCGTCGCCTTCTTCTTGTCAACCGTTTTTCGTAGCTGCGAGTTGCCGTTGGTTTCCGTTCCCGTATGCTTGTGCTTGAATTCGGCTCGTTGAACCTTCATCACCGTCGACGAGTCCCCCACTCTCAGCTCTGTGTCGTCAAGCAAGTTGACCGCGAGCACCACGCTCTCTGCCTTGAAATATACCACCAGCGCCTCTCCGCTGAACGTCCCGTCGTCCGCCGCGTACAGCTTTACCTTGGGATGACCCTCGTCGTCTTCCTCGATTACGCCAAACTTGCCGAACCGCCCGACGATCTCGTCGACCTCTGTGTCGAGCGGGAGGTTCGTGACGTAGACCGCCGTGTTTTTGGACCGGGGTTGTTCTTTCCCCTCGGCGTTCTTGCCGCGCTTGGTCGACGGTCCTGCGAGGGGCGTCGCGGACGTGTAGTCCTCGGGCTCCTTCCGCTTCTTGTTGGCGCGCTTCAGGACGGGCGCCGCTGGAGTCTGACACGAGAAGAGGCAGATGTATAGGTATACGTCGCGCAACGCACATCGGACACTGGCAAATCATACCTCCTCATCGACGCCAGCGACGGAATAGGCGGCTTGTTGCTTTCGCAGGAGCTCTTCGTCGACCTGCAAAGAAAGGAAGGAGATGAGCTCTAGCGGCGCGTTCCGTCGACGGTGCTGACCACGGGCACCCATTGCGACTTGGCGGTGTCGTACTCGAGTTCAGCGCCGTCTTCTTGTTCGAGTCGCCATGTTCCTGTTTCCCTCGAGAAGTGTACGCGGTCGTCGGCCGCAAAGATATCTTCCAAGGAACCGCTCGCAGCAGATGGGGGAACGCCCGACATGACCAAGCGGGAAGCGGCCGTCCGCGCCGGCAGCAACCTTTGCTTGGCGATCGTGCTGGCGTTGCGGCAATTACCGGGTAGACTACACAAAAAGGGAAAGTTTCTCCCAAGGTCAATGTTTGATGCACTCGTCGATCTGTAGAGCGCTGTCTGACTCTGAACGTGAACCGGTACGAAGACACCACCTCATCCTCAACGTTCAAGTCGCGCGGCTGTACGTACGAGGGAAGGCAACTGACTGACGCAAAACGAGTAGCGCAGTGTCGCCTCGCCGTGGCGCAAAGGACCAAAGTGGATACTGACCAGCGCCCCTTGCAAGCCTGTGGCGAAAAGAAACATGCAAGGCTTCCACCTCCACAGCTAGCGCTTAACATCGCAGCCACAGTGGGTGGCAGTTACACTGACTCTAGGTGGACGGCGTAGATTCGTGGTTGGAGTTGCCGCGCGTATAGCACTCCTATTTCACAGCACGCCCTGTTCCTGACGCAACCTCACTGGCAAAGGGTTGGCCTTGAAACAATACTCGGAGATATTAACATATCTCGTCATCACTAGTGAAATGAGAATTATGCAAGCTGGCTTCGGTGCAAGGTGGTCTACGGGGTCCAAGGAGCGCATAAGGAACATGGCGCTCAACTCATACATCAAACAAGACAATTTGTTCTCCCCCCCCTCTGTCGATCCGGACGAGTTTCTTCGCTACGCAAGCATAGAGTGCCCTCGTGCTCCCAATAGCCTGTTTTACTTGATTTAAAGGCATCGCGTGGTTGGGTGCCGTGAGTAGCGTGTGGAGAAGCTGGGCAGTGTTTACTTGGTGAGGCGTCGGACCACCGGTAGCAGAAGTGAGGGAGGAGACCGACGAGGTGGGAGAGCCGGGAGAGGGCGATTGAGTAGTCAAGGCTTCGATGAGCGCGCTAACGGTGGAGATCTCACCGGACGAAATCATGCAAGAGGTGATCGAACACATACAACGTTTCCTTTGCTCGAGGCGGCTTCTCGACCCCCTTACCAGGGAGCAGGACATCACCGACTGTACTCCATATCCGGGCCTACGGCATGCCCAATAAAATGTCTAGGGAAGAACAGTAAAGGGAAACTTGCCACAATGTTTTCTAGCTCGGGAGTGAAACGGGGTTTGATTGCCTTTGATAGAAGATCTGGAAGTGACCGTTCTTCAGCAAGGGGCACGTTCGCCTGTGGTTGGTTGTCCGATGAGGACGCTGCTGGGTTGACTGGTGCGGATGGTGGCACTTTTGAGAGTATTACCGTGTTCTCTTCATCTGGATTGTCCTCAGCCTCTACGTCTGGTGCGTCGAAGACCGAGGTTCCGGCGTCAAGGTCGGGTTCAAGCTGAACATCAAGCAGGCTGGATTCATCATCATATAGATCTCCGCCATCCTCGTCCTTGTCATCCTGCGCCAGAGGCCCACCAAAGACGTCGTCCGTCAGGGTACCCAAACCCCTGTTTGCTGGGATGCCGCCCGCAGCCAAACGTGCAAGCACAGACTTTGGAGGTGGAGGTCCGGGGCTGTCAAATGGGATTGCGGATAGTTCGGCAAAGTCGGGTTCCTCTTCCAGAAGCCTGTCGGTGAATCGTAGTGTGCGTGCAGACGCGGCCGGAGTCGACCAGAACGCGTCCTCGTGGCTTTCCGGTTCGGGAGAGGGGGAGAGCGCAGGCTTTGAGATATGCTTGGAAGCTTTTGGCTTTGAGGGGGGCTTGGATTCGTTCGATCGAAGGAGGGTGTCTTTCTGGAGATGCCGGCGAATGTGTAGTGCTTGGATATGCAAGACTGATCATACCTGGTTGCGTAACTCTGTGAGACGATTCTGAAGATCCGTGATCCGTCGCTCTTCCTCGGCAACGCCAGTTATCGGAGGGTTCGGTCCAGAAGTGACTTGTGCACTCGTCAACTGGGTGAGCGCGATGGTCAGTTTCTGCCCCTTGTGCGGAGCGCGACAAACCTGCTGCAGGGTGTCATCCAGATGCCTGATGTTCTCCCGGGTCTCATCGAGTTGCTCGATGATCGCGACCACCTGAGAGCGAGCGCGGGGCATCCGCCGTATGGACTGACTGGGGGTGGGTTACACCCCAGCGAGCATCAAAACTGGCAGATCACCCACTAGCGATCCAGGTACTTGAGCGCGGCGTGGGCATAAACTTCGGGCTCGTACTCTTTCGGTTTGAACATGTCCCCTCGCCTGGCGGGCTGCTTCCTGAGAGGCGTGGCTCCGGGGAACTCTGCGCGGGAGACCTCGGCGCGACGGGCGCCATTGTCTGGCTGCTTGCGCATGTCGGCGTCTGGGGGGGGCACGAGCGTGAAAAGACCGAGTTCGGAGGCATCGATGTCGCGAATGAGGTCGCCGAGGGCGGTGTTGAGGACGGCGCGGGTGAAGGGGGTCGCGCTGGCCTGGCTGGGGGCGGCGGCGTCTGCGGACGCGCGTATCGCTCTGGCGGTCGCGGCGAGGTGGTCGATTCGGTCGGAGAGTGATGGCATGTCGACACGACCGCGCTGGCCGTCGTCGTACGCCATCGCGGCCGTTCAATTCCAGGTCGGTGACATATTTGATATGCTCCTCGTCCCACCACCGTCCCCCCCCTCCGCTCGATACCCCGCCCAGAAATGCTGCTTGGGTTCGGCAGATGGTCCTCCGACAGCGAGCCTTCGTCCCCGACCGCCCAGCGAACATTGGCCGACGAGGGTGAGCACCCCGCCCCGGACAGGGCCGGGCAGGGTCGCAGCGATCACCGTCGCACCGCGTCCTCTGGCGACGCAACGCCCCGACCGCGACCCTTGGCCCGCACTGGGCAGTTGCCGGGTCTGTCTGTCCCCCGTCTCCAGCGGGCGTGCTGATGCCCGATGGCCGCGTAGATTTCGGTGCGACGGCGCTGCTGGGACGACAGAGCGTCCGCGTCAGTGCTGCCAGCTCGTCGGATCCCTTCTCGTCCGGTCCGGCGCATTACCCCCAGCCGACCCAAAGACGTCTTGGCCTCTTTCCTTCGAGCACTGCCACCTACACCAAGACATCGCGCCCTCGCCCCCACCCCGACCAGTCCCACTTCCACTCACGGTCAGAGACGGTCGTGCACAAGGACGTGTCGATCGTAACCATGTCTTCCGCTGCCTCCTCGAGCGCTCCGAACAAGGTCCACACCTCCCCCTCCAAGGTGGGTTCAGGCGGAGTTAACGCGCTTGCTGTATCTTGTCGATAACTCAGCATTTGCAGCCCTCGACACGCACCTACGACGCCAAACTGGTCACGAGAGAGATGCATCGGCTCGGCACGCTCGCAGGTCTCAATCCTGCCATCACAACCTCCCTCTCTTCCAGCGCTTCCGTTTCTACCCTCACCCTCGCACCATCTGTCTCGCCTTCGGCCGCCACACTCGTACCCGCTGCATCGCATGGCCATGGGATCAGCACCCTGAGCAGTGCGACGGCGTCAGACAAGGACAATCCCTGGGGCACGCTGCATGTACATGTCTTACCCCTGTTCAACGAGGAGCCGTTGCGGGTACCGATGTGAGCCCCTGCACTGTGTTCATCACCGCTCTGCGCTGACGGCTTTCCAGAGAGGACCTTAACGCCCTCGTGAGACGGCATATCCAGACAGTCCTAGCTGCGTCCCCGTCAAGGGCTTTGACGACTCTTGCCACCGATGCGCGAGAGCTGATCGGCGCGGGAATCGTCACCATCAATGCCAAAATGGCATCCTTGTCGGACGAGTCGCTTCCCAGTCGATTGGTCGAGCTATGGTCCTTTTTCTGGGACCATATATTGCCGTATGTTGAAGGAGTGAGTGTGTTTTCCACCCCTCGTTCGACCACCATAACGTTCACCTAGGTTCTGTTGCCACTGCAAACTGATCCACTACTGACATCGCTACACCGAACTGCGAAACAACACCGTGCCAGCTCGCCAACGCGTCAGGGTACCAAAGCGGGATCGGGCGTGGCATCGCACGCAGCCTTCTCACCGACGATCGACGTTCGCAGTGTTGCCCTCTGCGCATTCCGGGACCGTGTTGTCGTACCCCTACATAGCCGACTGCACAGTCTACTCTCACCGACGCAATGCAAGGAGACCCTTGTGAGGCTGGGCTCGTACCGTCAGCCGAGGCTACAGCAAATGTGAGTGTGACCCGCTTCGTTCACCCCCACTCCGCGTTCTGAGCACACCCAAGGTTGCTTGTCCTTACTTCGGAGCGACGCGTGCGTCCGCCTTCACCGACCCTTCCTCTTCGAGTGCCGGACGTTGAGCCGAGCGCGGGCGAAGCGGCTACCGCGGATCTGCTTCAGCTCTTCTCACAAACTCAACATCACGCACGAGCACACATGCCCCACCACGCCCCACGCCAATCGAATACGCGTGGCCTGATGGTGCGGGCATCGACGCCGAGTTTCCTGACCGCCGGCATTCCACGAGACCGCCGAGGCCGCATTGGCGGGAACGACGTGAAACGGATGATCTTGAGTGCGGGCGGATGGCATGCGATGGTGCCGCCAGGAGAGGATGCAGACGCAGACGCGGAAGACGAGAGCGGGCAGGAGGGCAACGAGACCCCGCGCGTTGGGGCGATGGATTATCGCGACCGAAGAGGTGCGCGAGTGGAACGTCAGCAAGCGAAGACGGGTGGATGGGGACTGGGCGCAGGAAACGAAGAAAAGGAGGACGAGGACGATGAGGAGGAGACGATGAACTGGGATCAAGCACAGGTAAGTCTGTGCTGTACCGGGCAGGGCTGATGCTGATGTGGACTGGGCCAGGCCGCAGTCGAGCGCATGATTGGCATGAAGCCCGAATCGCCAACCGAGACGCGTAGACGTGTAAGCTAATGTTACGTAATGAAAGGTGTCACGTGAACGAGACGTCATGATTCCCCTATCCAATGCGCGTGCATAAAAAGGAGGGCAGCCCTCGCCGTTCTGTCCTCCTGCATCGTCCACAATGCCTGGTACGTGTGCGCCATGGTCGTCGCAGAGACTGTCCTGACACGGAGCAGAACATCTCAAGGACACCACCCGTGTCGCAGCGGGTCTCAAGGCCGCCATCCACAACCCCAACGTCTCTGCAGAAGCAAAGGAGCACGCCATGCAGAAACTAAGGGAGATGGGCCAGGACGTGGACGTCCCAGAGCCCACACATGGCCATGCTCCCGAACCATCCACGCAGGTTCTCGCTGGTTACAAGGCTACGCTAAGCAGTCAGCCGTTCATCATGCATTCCCTTTGACAGTTCCGCTCACAGTTCTAGTTTAGACCCGCACACATCAGCCGAGGCAAAGGCACATGCTGAAGAGGTGCTTCAGGCAGCCGGAATCGAAGCGAGACACCCTGAGCACTCCGACGAGGAGCATCAGACGCGCGTGCTCGCAGGTTACAAGGCTGCCCTTCATAGTATGTTGTCGACCTTCTGCATCACACGGTCTCTGACCATATATCGGTAGATCCCCGCGTTTCCGAGGAATCAAAGGAACATGCACGAGAATATCTGAGAGAGCACGGCATTGAGAGTGAAGATTGAGGGGGTTGTCGTGTCTTGGACATACGTTAGTAATGCAGTTGCTGCTCATCTCTTCTGGTGTCGGTAGAATCAGGTCAATCATGCAAAGGGGCGTTGTGTCGCTGGCATTTTGTCGTCTACTTGGTAACCTCCCCCAGCCTGCTCAACAGTTCGTCTACTCTGTCCTCCAGGCTGCTCACATTGCCAGCAACTGTATTGCGATTTGCTTCCAAGCTTGCCTCGACATCCGCCACCGCACCATCAAGTACTTCGAGAGCTCCCCTCGTCCGCCGCTGCTCCTCTTCGAGAGCTGCCATGGTGCTCTGGAACTCTGCAGCAGATCCATGTAGAGCAGACAGTGTCCTCAACCGTGTAAGAATATGAGGGATGTGTGATAGAGAAGGAGCGAGGCGCGTGAGTAAAGGGAGAACGGCATCCTGAGCAGGGGTGAGTACGGTCAACGTGCCAGCACCGCCGTTCGCTTGCCCGCCCCCAGTTTGCTGGCGCTTCTGTATCTGGCTTGCGGACACGCGTTCCAAGTCGGAGAGGAGTAGCTTGAGTCGCCTAGAGACAGAATCAATATGTCGCGGCTGGGTGAGCAGCGTGAGCTGGGTGCTGAGCCGCATGAGCATCGGCAACAGTGGAGGTGTGAGGGGCGTAGTCTACACCGAGTCAGCCAAGAACCGACACGGAAGCGGCAGCACTCACCTCGTCCAACGTCGCGCTCACGGACCCGACCAACTTTTCGAGCTCCCCGACTCGCTTGTCCATCTCCACCATGTTCCTCACTTCGGGGTCCCCAGTCTGATCCTTACTGTCCCGTGGGTTGCGTCGATCTTCCTCCTCCCCCTCATCCACATCCTCGTTCCCGTCCTCGTCCTCGCCCTCGTCTTCGTCTTCGTCACCGTCCTCTCTTCCACTCTTCCCTTCGACCTCGCCGGTGCCAAGGACGAGGCCGACCAGCTTGCCCCTCCCCTCCCTCCCCCTCCGCACCTTCTCCAGCCGTCTCCGGACGTCGACCAGACCGCGAATCATCTCGCCCGGATCGACGGCCTCGCCACCCTTTTCGCGCACCTGGAGGGCCGGGTTGGACGGGTCCTCGAGCTCGGCTTCGAGCGCTGTGAGCTCTGCCTGGAGCGCGCGCAGACGCGCCGGGAGAGGCAGCGAGCGGGTGGGCGAGCGCGAAGAGGGGCGGGAACGCGAGGACGAAGACGAGGGCGGGTACACGAAACGCATGCGCTGACGGCCTGGCCTCGACACGCACACCCACCGGAAGAGGCGAGTCAAAAGGGAGCACATGCGCACGCGGGGAGGGCAGAGAGAGACGTACGAGCGTGTTCGGCCTTGCGGAAATGTCTGCTGGCGTCTTCGGGGCTGATCAGGTTGCTCACGTCGAGCTCTTCGGGGTTCGTCGCGCCATCGGCGGCTGCCCGTGCCCTGGTGCGGATGGCAGAAGGCTCGTCATCGCTAGACTCCCCACCCTGTACAAAAGATTAGTCCCATGGACGATGTCGAATGAGGAACGTACATCGCCGTGAGACGATGGAAAGACGTCCTCTGTTTCGTAGACATCCGGTGCCGTGTCCTTGAAGAGGACGCGATGAGCTACGGATTGGAATGAAGGCCGGGATACGAACGATATCGGGGAGGTTGGCATACTTGTTCGCGCTCATGATCGCCAATGGGTTTGGCGCTGATCGTGGATCGCTCGAGGAACCTGACGGTGCGGGGGTTGTGCTCTGGATAAACTCGGACCAGGAAAGGAAGCAAAAAGTCGTCACCTGAGCGATTCGAACACTCGCGGTCAAAGACCAACCGCTTTGCTACGTAGCAGGCGATCCCGTTAACCACTCCGGCAAAGTGACCATGTGCATGAGTTGCGTAATACGTATCACAACAGCATCGCCGAACATCTGTGGCCCGACAAGATATCTAGCCACCTAGGCAACAAGATAATACAACTTCCAAAGCCACCCAAACCGGCTCTCCAGATTTGCCTTGACCTCCTTGTCATCCAGCTCATCGCTAGGATCTTCTACATGCTCGTCCTTGTACAGGTCGACGCTATAAATGTCAACGACATCAAACTTGTTTGTTTGTACTATTGCGCGACCAGGGGGGTCGGTGGGAATCAGAGGTGAGGACTCGTCAGGCTCCAAGAAGGGATCACCTGGAGTCACCACGGTGGCTGCAGGGATATTCTTGGCGAGTATCCAAGCGAGGTACATGACCACCATAACGGGTATCTCGATGTAAAACGAAACGAAATCGACGGGAGAGAACTTTGGGATAATGGAAGACCAGCCTTGAACTGCGAGGGATTAGATCGCACGATGGAGTGCGAGACGACCTACTGAGGATCAATGCCGACACGGTGATAATCTGTCACGAAAAGAGTGAGTGTGGTGGCAGGGTGAGAGTGGTACGACATACGACAAAGTAAGGGCCCCAGGGCCAGGTCCAGCGAACGTAAAACTTGAGCTCGTCCACCGAGCGGCCCTGGGCGATCCACGCTTTCCTGAACCGGTAGCTTGCGAGGCCGATGGACAACCATGCGATCTGGAAGCGGTGAACATGTGGGGCGTCGAGCAACGTTGGACTTACTTGATTGGAGACGCCGACGATGTTCTGCAGCCAACCCCAAAGCTGACCGCTGCCAACGAAGCTGCTGGCAAAACACAAGATGCTGACGCTGCTGGTAGCCAGCAATGCATATATAGGAACGCCCGCGGGAGTCGTCTTTGAGAAGATGGCGGGTGCTTGTCTACGGGGAGAGACGACGGCGAGGCCGTATAGGACGCGAGTGCCAGCAAAGAGTGCGTGATTCCCGGCAGAGAAGACGGAGGTGAGAATGACGGCGTTCATGAAGGAAGCGGCGATGGCTGGCAAAGATCAAGACGAGAGCGGTCACGGAGAGCAAGGGACATACTTGATCCGGCCAGCTTGAAGACGATGGTGAATGGGGATGTGGTGACGGTGCCAGTTGAGAGGTTGGGGTAATCCCACGGGACTGACGAAAATATGAGCGATATGGCGCAATATGGACGACGTGATGTCAAACCATCGAAACCGATGAGGAAGATGCTCAGGATGTAAAACAAGATGATGCTAGGGGGCGTCAAGGCGGGACGGAGGCAGAGATGGCGGGGCGTACCGCCAGAAGACGAATTTGACGACTTTGGGCATGTTTCGAGACGGATTCTTTGTCTCGCCGGCGGTGATGCCGAGACTCTCGGTTCCGCCGACTGCAAACGGATGAGCGGGGGAGAGGGCAAGGAGGAAGAGACGTGCATGCAAAGCTGGCGGTGACAAAGACCCTCGCGAAGCCAGCGAACCCGTTGACAAAGGGCGCGCCAGGGATGGACCAGTAACGTGCGCCGATGTAGTCGTGCTGGGTGTTTACGCCGACGTTGACGAGTATGCCGAGGATGATGAACACGATGATGGTTGCGACCTTGAGAAAGGCAAGCCAGTATTCTGGACAAGGATGAGAGAAGGCGGGAGGGAGGAGAAGGGGAGTACCCAGTTCGCCGTATGCCCGGACATGGAGGGCGTTGATGGCAACGAGGACGACCCAGGCGAGGAGACTGATGACCCAAGGGTGCCACGGGGTCCAGAACTGGAGGACGAGCTGGGCGGCGGTGAGATCGGACGCGACAGAGACGGCGTCGTTGAACCAGTAGTTCCAGGAGAGGGCGAACGCATACGAGGGGGAGAAGAAGCGGGCCGCGTACGCGTTGAACGAGCCTGGGGGGGGGTGAGCGGGCGCGGAGGGGGCGCGGGGGGCGCACCTGCGACGGGGTACTGGGTCGCCATCTCGCCGAGGAGGAGGAGGGTGACGTAGACGACGACGCCGACGACGGTGTAGCCAACGAGCATGCTGGCGGGGCCGCCCTCGGCGAGCGACCTGCCCGTACCGAGGAAGAGGCCGGTGCCGATGGTGCCAGCGATGGCGATCATCTGCACCTGCCTGGCCGAGAGCGCGCGCTGGAGGGACATGACGCGCGTTGGACTCCGACCATGACCAGCCTCGTCGACTTTGTTGCCGCGACCCCCCCGCCGCTCGTCGTCCACCTCGTCGCGCTCGCCCCCGCCATCCACAGCGTCCGCCGCCTCGTCGACGTCCTCGCCTGGTCCGCGCCCTGGGAAGAGGCCGCCCTCGTCCTCGCCCTCTGGTGGTCCCTCTGTCTCTTGGCCGACCTCACCGTCCAGTGCGTCCGTCCGTGCCCCCCCCTGCCCCGCTCACTCTTCCCAGGTTCTTCCTCCCCCTCGCCGTCCTCTTCGTCCTCGCCCTCCGCCACTATTCCGACCCCGCCCCGCCCCCGCTCCCGTCCCCCCCCGCGACCGAGTCCACCGTGCATGCCCTCATCGACGATCTCGCCGCCATACATGCCTTTCTCCCCACCTCCACCGTCCCAGCACCGTCCGTGATCGTCCTCCGCATCGCCGCCTTTCTCTACCTCCCCTACCTCGTTCTCACCTATCTCGTCCCCCTCCGCATCTGCATCGCCGCCTCCGGCACCCTCTTCCTCGTCCACCACGCCCGCTGGGCCCGCAACGCACGGGCAGCCCTCGCACGCAGCGCACACCTCCGCTGGGCGTCCTACCATCTCTACGCGCTCGCCTCCGGCACGCCCCTCCCCACACCCCCCTCTCCTCCGCCCGAATACGCCTCCCGCCCCGCGTCCGGCCTCACAGAGTACACCAGCGCTCTGTCCCACCCCGACTCCGATGACCCTTTTGCCCCACGCCCCTCGCCACCCCTTCGCTTTCTCTTTACCGTGTACGAGAATCAGCGCTGGTGGGTCGGCCTTGACTGGACCGCCACCCTTCTTCCCGGCGAGCGCCCCCCCTGGTGCAGTGCTTCACATCTGCCCCTCCCTCCGCCGTCCACCTTCTCCCTCCCATCCCCGTCCTCCTCCTTTGTGCCTGTCGGAGAACATGGTAGGGCAAAGCGCATGGCCAGGTGGTCCTGGGAGGAACCAGAGTGGCGAGTCGTCGTCCGAAAGGAGGGCCACGACGGCCTGCGGAGGATCGAGAAGACACCCCCGAGGGACAAGGATGGTCCCGACGACGCCAGCACCGCCGCCCGCATGCTGCGCGCGGCAATGGGCAAAGACACCCTCAGCGGCGGTCCCAGCGAGTCCCCCGAACGAGACAAGAAACCTCTCTCCGATCAGCAGGCCCAGGATCCGTCGTCTGTCATTCCAGCTCACGAGGACGACATCGTGACCGACCCAGACGGCTGGGTCTATGGCGACAACAAGTGGGAAGGTGCGAGTAGCAAAGGTGGTATGGGCAAGTACACGAGGTATCGTCGCTGGACCCGCATCGCCATCCTCTCCGAAACCGTCGAGCTGGTCGGTCCTGGGGAATTTGGTGTCTTGCGGGACTCGGGTGCATTCACCGTATCCAGCGTCGGAAACACATCCATGGTCACCGCCGGTGCCGCGTCGCCCACCTCATCCAGTCTCTCGGATTGGGAGAGCACCGGCTCTGCACCAGAGCATCAGAGAGATCGGAAGGAGTCGACGGGCACGAGAAGTATCCTCAAACAGCGATTAAAGGCGGTCATGGATGGATCTGGTCACTGACGTTCGTTCCCGATGCTGTATCACTACGGTCGATGCGTTTGGTTCGTACGCACAACAGGTGTACTATTTATATAATATGATGGCCCTCATGTCTGTCTCCACACCTTGACAGTGCCATCGGCGCTCGCGGTGACCATCTCTCCCGCCTCGCTCGGATGATGCTCTGTCCAGGTAATCACCTTGTTGTGAACCTTGGGTGGAGGGTTTGGCTGCAGCACCGCCGCCTAAGTATCACGTTCAGTCCTCTGGTCCAGTGATGCAGTAGCACGCCAATGTCACCTACGTCGACCAAGTCCCAAGCCCATACCTGTCCACCTTCGTCACCACACACGACGCTCGCTTCCTCGTGCCCAAAACAGGCGCGACACCGATAGGACGCATGTGCATGCCCCGTGAATGCATTCAACAACTTTCCCGTCGCTGCGTCGAACAACCTCACGTGCGAATCGAGTGTCGCAACCAGAAGCGTCGTCGCATCGGCAGATGGTACGACTGACGTCACGGGTTCTACAGAAAAAAGTCGAACACAGATGTGAGCATGGAGCGGGAGGGGCAAACGCACGTCCGACAAAGTCTGCCCGGAGCTCCCCTTTGCGGAGGTCGTACGTACGGACGTAGCCGTCGACGGAACCCGCGACGATGCTCGTCGCATCGACGTGGAGGGCTTGTACGGCATCACGGGCCTCTTCGAGCACTTGGATCGGAGCACGGGACTGGGCTCTGAAGTACGGGAGTGTGTTGAGCGAGAAAAGAGGGCGAAGCGTCAAGTACGCACCGCAGGTCCCATAGCCTGATCGTCGCATCGTACGAGCCTGCTCGGCGTCAGAGAGGAGAGCGGAGCGTGGAGTAGGGCATCGACGCACCGCTTGCCAAGACACTAGCGTCCGCGTTGAACTCGACGGTGTGTACTTTGCCCATATGGCCCGCCAGACGACGGGTCGTCACCCCGGTCGCAACGTCCCAGACAAAGACGGACCTGTCGCCGCCCGAGGAAGCGAATTTGGCATTGTCATGGCTCCTGGTGCAGGGCATCAGCCCCAGAACGCAAACGCGGGTGGACGGACGCACACGGAGATGGAGAGGACTTCGTATCCGTGTGCCTCAAAGGCTTTGATTTCGGCGCCCGAGTCGGGGTTCCAGAGGCGCACGGAGCGGTCCTGGCCACCGCTGAGGATATACTTGGCGCTGCCTCTGGCGTAGCGGACGACGTGGACTGGCCCGCGATGGCTGCTGAGAGTCGTGTGCAGTTGACGAGCGGGCGGCTGTGGACCTCGTGAAGGTGCCATGGTGGGCGACCGGCAAATACTACACAACAGTAACAGATAGACGATTATGACCGAGCCAACTTGTCCGCAAGCTCCTGCGCGACCTTTGCATTCAACTTGCACCGCTTCGTCAAGACTTTCAAGAGCTCCTTCTTCTTCAAGTCCTTCTTTGGGGGCGCGAACAAGCCAAAGAACTGCAAGAACTCGATGAACCACGAGTCGGCTGGCATGACGTACTTGCCCTGTCCGTCGTATGCTTGCAACATGCGCTCGACGCTCGCCCGCGACTCGGCGTACTTGCTGTGCGTCACGAGCCCGGTGACGCACGCGTGTCCGGCGGATCTGACACCATACTTTTCCAGACTGGCTCGGTTGCGCGTCCACCACGCGTCCATGTCCAGTTCGCGTTCGAGGTGCGTGATGACGAGCGCGATGGGTACCTGCGACCGACAGAGCACCTCGTAGAACAACCGGTAGTTGCTCTGGGTCGTCGCAGTGACGCGGTTCCCGCGCATACAGAAAAGAAGGAGGTCGAGGCCGCCTTGCTGCGTGAGCTGGTGGATGAGCGCGAGGGCGCCCTCGATGGCAGCCACGTAACCGACGGCGCCCATCTCAGGTTGCTCCAGCCCGACGGTGTCCCATATGTGAAACGTCCTGCCGCCGAGAGGGAAGCTGTACCGTCGGGAAGACAAGGTACGACCCTCGGCATCTGGGGAGACGCTTGCGACTTGGCGGCCCGCAATCAGGTTGATGACCGAGCTCTTGCCAACGCCCGTCTCTCCAAATAAGACGATATTGACCGATGCCATGAGAAAGATCTGGGCAGAGGTTGGTGTCAAGAGGGGCAGGTTATGTGAGCGATCCGCACCAGGGTGGAGTGACGGCCGATCTCGAGAGGGGGACGAGAGAGGCGAGATAAGCGGGTAAATACGTACGGCCTGCATTCAACGCACACGCCGCCGCCCGCGCGTTCATTTAGCGTTGTCCGCAGTCAAGGCATGGCCACTCTGCGGCCACCCGGCGCGCGCTGGTCCGCTCGGCCCGTTTTTCCCAGTCCGCACGTCAGTCCATCTCTTTGTCCGCCCCATCGATGGCAACGAAACGACAATTGTCCCCTGCTCCCCTGCCTCCATCCAAGCGCCATCATGGCAGACATTCGCCATCGGGACGGACCACGATCACCTCGTTCGACAGTGCCTTGTACGACGAGCTTGTCCTCTTCATCTTCTCGTTCCTGAACTCGAGGGATCTCTGTGCCGTCCAGGCCGCCAACAAGAACTGCTCCAGGCTCGCGTGTGACAGCCAGGTACTTGCATATACCCTGCACCCGAGAGAGGCTTAGCAACACGATGCGTCTCCGCACTCTCGACAGCTCTGGAAGACGCTCTTCGTCAATGACTTTGGGAAAACCCGCCTGCGGGGTGGAAGCGGGTTCTACGCTAGACTAGACGGCCGTCTGGTCAAGGGCCTCCCTTCGCGTGCGTCCCCTTCCGCGGAAGATCCTCGGACCCTCAGCTGGAAGTGGATGTACCGCATCAGCTCAAATTGGCGAAATGGTGGGCACTACCAAGGCGACTCTATTATATTGGCTGTCTCATCCATGCAAAAAAAGGTCGCTGTGCAGTAGATAGCTTGTGTGGCGACATACCACCCTCTCCCTCTCAGTGTTCTCCGTCAGGGACACCGATGCCACCGTTCCATGTGCTGCTGGCTGGCGCTCTCACCATCTCTGCCTCCTCGGAAATGTCTCATCGGCCTGTGATCTTGCTCAGATCTCGTCCGAACACTATTCATTCACTCAAATGTAGATCTGGCACTACCGCTGCTCCCGTGGGGATATCCGCTGTGGCCATCGACCAGTCTCGTCCGTTATCTGGGACCTCGAAACGAGTCGGTCTTGTCCGTTTTGCAGTTCTCTTATCTACAGGGGAGTTCACTATCTATGAGTACGACCCTTTATCGTACCCCCCATCCCCGAAGCTCGCCTATATTCCGTTACCCCGCCACCGGTCTCATGTCGCCCACGCGGCATACCATCACCCGCTGCTCGTCACCTTATCTCGCACGTTTACGCTCATGGTGTACGACCTCAGCGGGGACACGGTCACCCACACGCACTCGCTTAGCTCGTTCACGAGCCATCCTCCAACATCCTTGATACTGTCCGCCCTGCCCTCCTCGACATTGTACAAACTTGTCTTGGCATATGCAGTCCCTGTGTATCCGGCACATTGGAGCGTCGGTGCCACCGAGCTCGTCATCTCGTCTTCGGGTTCCATGACCTCTGTTGCCACTCTCTCTGTGGCAACCAGCCCAGCGCCCTTGGCCAGTTTTACGGTGGCTAGGACGCGTTCGGCACGCGCCTTTGACGTACCTCAGGGCTGGATAGACGACGACAAGCTGAAGGCCATGCGCGCGCAGTGGGGCCGCAAAGTGAAGCAGGTCGCCGACATACAAACAGACGGGAAGTGGGTCGTCCTTGCCCCCGGTGACGCCCCAGAATCACCGGCGCCAAACGAGCAAGATGCTTCAAGCGACGCCTCCAGCTCGATCTCTTCGTCGCCGTCGTCGTCGTCGCCCTACGTTTCTCCACCGGCTCATACGTCAACCCAGCTTCAACTCTATCGGCTGTATATGCCGCCGCTCTCTTCGTCGCACGAGCCAAAGCTCAGTTTTGTCCGCATGTTGCACGGACCTGTTGGACCCGTGTCTGCACTTTCGTTGGCAGATGGACGTTGCATCAGTCTCGGGGCCAACGGCTCGATATGGGTTTGGGATCTGGAGGGTGGGGAGGGGGCGGAGATCGCGAGTCCCATCGCTGGACTCGGTCAAGCGAACGGACGGGGCACCGTCGCGTTCGATGAACGACGGATCGTGACCTCTGGCGTGAGAGGGATGGAAGAGCGGAGATTCGATATTTAGGGTCCATCTCCCCAGCCAAAGTGTATTCCAACGCGGTAGATTTGAATCGCCTACCGTCAAGTCTCGTCTCGAACGCGTCGCGTTGGTAGTGGTCCTAGCTTCTGGCGTCGGCCCGTCCGTGGAACCTCAGGCTGCGCAAGTTCTCTTTCCAGCGGACGCGGCCAAGGTTATGGCATCCGGATGCGGAAGGTAGTAATCGATTGTAAGCGAGGGAGAAAACGTTTCGCTTGGCTCTTGGCTCCTTCCCTCTCCGAACACACGAGACGGCCCACCGAGGACATGGTTTGCTGATGAGTCAGGATGTGATGGTATCGTCGACGGCTAAGTGCCGTCTCTATTCCCTCGTTGTCGCCACGTTCCCGCGAACGACGGTGGCACTCGACTCTGCCGCAGTGAAATTGCCAACGAAGTCCAGTGCAGACTCGGCAAGCGGAATGCCCATGGGTCTGAGGTAGAAGAAAAAGGTATGTGAATTGGAGTTTGAAGTGCACCGAGTCGAGTCATTTCTGATTCCTGCCGCAGAAATGCATGACATGCTGTAGGGTCAACAGTAAGCCAAGCCAGGCCGGCAGTGTGGCCCGCCGGGCGTGTAGAGCTTGGCAGGACAATGCGTGCCCCTTATAATTCGAACCGAGGTTCTCGAGCTGAGCACTGTCTCCCGAACTACCCTCGAGTTTGTGAGTATTTCCGAATGGCCAGCCCCGCCAGATATCTCAGCCCATTTCCAGTATCTTTGGTGATGTCAGATACTAGACTCGCGGAAACCCCCGCATGGGTTCCCGATGGCGATAAATTTGATATTTCTTCGCCGCTCGAGGTTCAGACTAGCATGGTCGACTCGATGTCTTCCCCTCGCACAACCGAGTCCATCTCGGCTCGACACGCACTTGCTCGGGATCATGACACTCTCCAACTTATCGATAAAGAGATTGAAGAATGTCGGATGCGCATCGCGCGCGCACAAGCTCAAATGTGCCTCCTGGAGCGTCAACGCGATGCTGTTCAGAGGCGCGTGTTCATCCATCGTGCACGGCTCAGCCCTCTGCGCACGATCCCCGACCAGGTGCTCCAAGAGATCTTTCAGCACTGCTTACCGGACAGCCCTTACGTCGTACCAAACGCACATTCCGCGCCGCTCCTCCTCACGCACGTTTGTCGTCGGTGGCGAGTCGTCGCGCAAGGCTCGTCTGAGCTATGGTCGTCCATTGCGCTATATGATCGTGGTGCGTGGAACTATGAGCTCGAGGTCAAGATGGTGAGGCAATGGCTTGATCGATCCCACGCGCGTCCTATCCGTATGAGCATTGCATGCCCTCCGCGCACGGGTTTTGGACGAGGCCCGCCGTGCTCTGACCTCTTCCAGGTCGCGATCGCGCACAGCTCTCGTTTGAGCGTGTTGCGTCTAGGCGTCAACAGGGCGTACTTGAACCATTTCATGAGCCGCGCGAACCTCTTTGCGCTGCGGTCCCTCGTCATCTCGTTTCACTCGGAACAGCGCATCGGTGACCCCCTGGCCCCGGTCCTACCTGCCTCTCTCGCGGCCCCCCATCTGCGGCACCTCGCGCTCAAGGGGGACAGGACGGCTGACGGCCTCTTTCCGCGTGCCCTCTTTTCGCAAATCACGCACCTCTCCCTCGACTGCGACGCGCCCGATCTCGCCCGCCTCTTCCGAGACTTTCCTCGCCTCGAACGCCTCACGCTCACGCCCCGCTTGCGGTCGTCCTCCCCGTCCGGGAGCGCCCACAGGGCCGTCGGGCTGTCGCTCCGCCGCCTCGACGTCCGACTCGACGCGGACATGCTCGAGTTTGGCGATCCGGCGACCGCGCTGGCGAGCGTGCTCGACCCGCTCGAGCTGCCTGCCCTGCGCACGCTCGTCGTCGTCGTCGTCGTTCCCGTCGCCAACGCTGCTGCACCGCGCCGGGGGTCGGAACAGAAGAATCACGTGGGGTACGAAGAGTGGGTGTGCAGTCCGAGCGTCCGCGCGCTCTCGTCGCGTTCCCAGTGTTGTACAGGGCCGCGGCTCGAGCGTTGGGACCCCTTGTGTCCCTGACGGAGAGGGGTGGGGGGTTGGTACGAACAATTTGAAAGCAGGGAATGAAATCGAACACGGGTGCACACTGGTCGGCATGGCATCTTGCGTACGATCGGTTCTTTTCAATTAATCTGCTCCAGCCATTCTTACTGCTCTCGGGATTTGGAAAATCATGCATATGTACATATAGGCCGCATGCACAGTATGTCTTTGGGCACCTTGGTCAGGGGAGAGTGAAGGATAGTGAGTCGTGTTGATGCCATACTAAATAGTCTACAGCCAATTAAACGGAGTGTGTATGTGTGCTTGTTTCCTCGGGAGTGAGAGTGGTGCAGAGGCGCACGCAATCAGTCCTGCGACCCGATCAAGCCAAGCATCAACAGGCGTCTGCTGGCAGGATTGGACCCTGCCGGTAAAACCTCGACATTGTCCAGCCACCAAGCCAAATGAGCCCTCATGGCGTCCGCCGAGGCGCTACTGGACTCCGGTATCCTGGACTAGGGTCAAAAGTTGGAACACCGGGAGCAGGCCGACCACTCACATCCCACGCTCCATCAGCGCCTCCTCAAGCTCGGGGACGGTCAAATGCCGGCCACAGCCCTCACGTCGCAGCCTCTCATCGTCCAAGGCGACTGCATCTAGATGGCTGCGTATCCGCCAAGTGTGGAGGGAACGAGGGCCCCATGCCGGCAACCCAAGCATACTTTCGCGACATCAGCGGACCGCGCAAAGAGGCAGGTGACATGTCCTCATACCTGCATACCGCACCTGGGTTGGCCACGTCCTTGATCGGGAGAAAGCCGGACTGGACGCCCCCTTTGCGGATGTTCTCAAACACCCCTCGGTGACTAAAGAGCGCGTTTAGTTGCCGGTCACGCGCCCTGGATAGGATGCGGTCCCGCTGGCCCGGCAACACACAGGTCGAGGGGAGCATGCGTGGCAGGTAGAGTGCGACAAACGGAATGAGCTCCTCTGCGACGAGGACGATCAAAAAGAAGGGCACGAGCCTGGAAAGGCAGAATGAGTGCCCAGGACGACCGGTCACGAAAAAAAGACTGACTTGAGCACGTCTCGTCTGTACGTGTCGATGAAACGCTGTTCTGCCCGACAAGGCGGAGCGCCACCGGACTTGGCACGGGCGGTGATTGCAGCGACCTGCTTCCTGTGGGTATTTATCGACTTGAGGCCCCTAAAGTAAAATTTCTGCACGCGGGCGTGTGAGGGGATGGTCTCGGGTGGGATGGTGACGCACCAAGAGCTGGAGAGCTTGATGGGTGAACCGCTTGAAGGGGGTGGCGTCCTTGGGGACAGGGGCGAGCACGCCGCGTTCTGCCGCAGAGAGGATGTCCTGCTTCGCGAGAGCCAACATGCCGAGGGAGGACTCGACCGGTTGAGGGGGCTTGCTGTGACGGGGAGGACGGTAGTGAGGATGCGCGGACGCGTCAAGGGGGGGCTTTCGAGCAGGTATCGAGTCCAGCCGGAGTGCGGAGGGCTTGACGGGACCGGGTTTCAGCTCAATCTTTTTGGTTCCGCGAGGTGGAGTGGGAGGTGGCACGCCGTGGTCGGTCTGCTGCGTGGTGCACGTCTTGGAGGGCACGGTCGATGCGAGCCGGACATGGGCGAATCGATGCCTCGTCGAGGGCGGTGCTGCAGACTTGAAACTGGGGTACGACTGAGCGCGCTGCAAAGAGACGGGGGAGCGAAGACACCTGTTCAGCGCGGCATGTCTTCCCGCTGACCGCAACATCAAATCGGGTCTGCCGTCGTCGTGGTCGATGGAGGGTGGCAAACTCGCACGCCCGTCACGCATGTCACGCCTCGACGATACGCCGACCCCCCGTCGAGGTGGGACACGGAGCTGGCGCCCACCGCGATTGACATGTCATTTCCGCAAGTTATGGCAGCAAGGGAGGCTCGTGCTGGGCTCCATCCAGAGCGCACTTGTCTGGCTGCCGATTTCGGATCGGCGCAACGTCTCGGTGACTGGCTAGGACCGAGCACCGACGTCTGGTCGATCGCTGGCAGCTCTGGGGTGACGCCCGCTGCTTGAAATCGGCCGAATGGAAATTTTTATTTTTGTGTTTGGCGACACAGCAACATCGTCGAACGCTACGACGCTCGTTATGGCCTCTGTGGGTCCGGCCAACGGAGGGTCTTTTCTTTTGTCTCCTCTCTTTTGGCACACTCGGTCGCTGCTGCACTCGAGCGCGTCCTTGAACCCGTCTGTATGCCGGGCCCCGGAAGCCGCGGACCAATGGCAGCACCAAGCACCCCCCGAGCGTCAATCACCCCTCGAGCAGACGCCCCGCGCCTTGTCGTCCCAGGCCTCGGCCGCAGCAAGGTTCCGCTGAAGAACCGATTACCTGATGTGCCCAAATGGCGCGGGCGCAACGCCCTGACGGCCCATCAGAAAACGATGCACGTCCGTCGGACAGCGCGTCCGTGAGAAACGTGCACACGAAGGCAGCGGGCACACACGAGGCACTCTGCGCGTCCCATTCCGCGGTGCTGCGTGACCTCACAACAGCTTTTGTGGCGGGATGTCCCGCTTGGGGGCACCTGCCCAAGCGACCGCTCAAAGTTGCTAGCGGACAGATAAACATTTTCACCCAGGGTTCGGGAGACTGGCTGCACCGCCAGGACATGCGCGATGACGCAAACGTGGATTCCCTTTGAGATACCCCCATTCAGCGGCTCGACGCACCGTGCGTGAGGTCGCGTCGCCGACGAGCCTGGAACGAGTGTGGGGAAACACACGTAAGGAGGCGAGCTGGAAAAAGTAGCCAAGCCAAGCGGAGACATGTCATTCCAAGAACGGGACGGAAGAAGGAGAAAGAGAAGGAGAAAACATGTGGCGTCCGTGTCGCGATCCTGTGGACGGGATGGCCTGGCCTTGTACATAAACGTTTCGGAGCGTTCCCGCCTTGCCCACATGTCCGTTGGTGATAAAACCAACTTCTACAAACGGACGCCAAGGTGCATCAAGTCGGACTGGAATGACACAGGAAGACATAATATGTCCCCACTCAAGACACTGCCCCCCTGGACTTCCCACGAGCGCATGTCCGTAGTGTGGTCCTCGCCAGGCGCCTTGCGGGGCATCCCCCCGGATCGGAATGCGGATGCATCGCTGACGCCATCGCCATGTCCTGGCAACCCGTTTCGCACGCACTCTTACGGCAACCTCGACGCCCTCAGCTCGGCTCCACCAGGTTCGGAATCATCGACGTCCCATCGCTCCCGGCACTTTTTTTTTTTTTTTTTTTTTTTTTTTTTTTTTTTTCTTTTTTTTTTTTTCTGCCCCCGCCGGGCGGGCCACGGGGTCGGGGTGCCCCCGCAGCAAGCCCCGCCA